>CAUYLG010049963.1:0-233889 GCA_963573385.1 Cacajao melanocephalus | reverse complement strand
TGTGGCTCCTCCGCCGGGAATCTCCTAGTCTGTGGGCAACCAAAATTCGTCTGAAAGTGCGGCGTCCACTCGCTCTCTGCGCTTTCACTGGGAGCTACAATCCTGAGCTGTTGTTAATCGGCCATCTTGGATCTCTCTCCTCTTTTTTCTTTTCTTTTGTAGCATTAGGGAGCTATATTTTCTATTTATAACTTTTGATTTTACAAGTTCATAGTAGGTATATATATATTTATGGGGTACATGAGATATTTAACACAAGCATACAATGTACAATAATCACATCAGGGTAAATGGTGTTTCCATCACCTCAAGCATTTATCATTTATTTGTGTTATGAATATTACAATTTTACTTCTTGAATTATTCAAAAATTATAACAAATTATTTCTGACTGTATTCACCTTGTTGTGCTATCCAATACTAGATTTTATTCATTCTATCTAACTATATTTTTGTATGCATTAACCATTCCCATTTCCCAATGCCCCCACTACTTTACCCAACCTCTGGGAAGTAGAATTGCCTTTCTACTCCCTATCTCCATGTTTTCCATTGTTTTGATTTTCAGCTCCCCAAAATAAATGAGAATATATGAGGTTTCTTTTTCAGTGCCTGGCTTTTTTCACTTAAAATGACCTCTACTTTGATTCATGTTCTTGCAAGTGACAGATTCTCATTTCTTTTTATGGATAATAGTGTTCCATTGTGTATATGTACCACACTTTCTTATCCATTCATCTGTTGACAGACACTTCGGTTGGTTCCAAATCTTTGCTATTGTGAATAGTACTGCAATAAACAGGAGAGAGCAAATAGCTCTTCAAGATACTGATTTCCTTTCTTTTGGGTATATACATAGCACTGGAATTGCTGGATCATACGGTAGTTCAATTTTTAGTTTTTTGAGGAACCTCCAAACCATTCTCCATTGTTGTTGTACTAATTAATATTGCCCTCGACAATGTACTCACATTCTCTTATCTCTACATTCTCACCAGCATTAATTACTGCCTGTCTTTTGGATAAAAGCCATTTTTACTTGAGTGAGATATTATCTCATTGTAGTTTTGATTTGCATTTCTTTGGTAATTGGTGATGTTGAGCAACTTTTAATATACCTGTTTGTCATTTGTATGTCTTTTTTTGGTAAATGTCTATTCAAATTTTTGACCATTTTAAATTGAATTATCAAATTTTTTCCTACTAACTTGTTTGTGCTCCTTACATACACTGGTTATGGTATTAGTCTGTTTTCACGCTGTTGATAAAGACATACCCAAGACTGGTCAATTTACAAAAGAAAGAGATTGAATTGAACTTACAGTTTCACATGGCTCAGGAAGCCTCACAATCATGGCAGAAGGCAAAGAGGAGCAAATTACATCTCGCAGCAGGCAAAGACAGAGCTTGGGTGGAAAAACTCCCCCTTATAATAACCATCAGATCTCACAAGTCTTACTATCACAAGAACAGCATGGGAAAGACCTGCTCCCATGATTCGATTACCTTCCACCAGGTTCCTCCCATAACACATGGGAATTCAAGTTGAGATTTGGTTGAGGACCCCGCCAAACCATGTCCGTTATTAATCATTATGCAATAGATACTTTACAAATAGTTTCTCTTATTCTGCAGGTTGTTTCTTCATTGCTGATTGTTGCCTTTACTGTGAAGAAGCTTTCTAATTTGATGCAATCTCATTTTATCCATTTTGCTTTGGTTGTCTGTGATATTGGAGTATTACTCATGAAATCTTTGTCCAGATCAATGTCTTATAGACTTTTCCCAATGTTTCTTGATGGTTTCATAGTTTGAGTTCTTAGATTTAAGTGTTGAATCTATTTTGATTCAATTTTTGTATATGATGAGAGATAGGGGTCTACTTTCTTCTGAACTATATTCCAAGCACCATTTATTAAATAAACTTTTGTTTATTCAATGTATGCTGTGGCACCTTTGTCAAAATAAGTCCACTGTAGATGTATGGATTTGTTTCTGTGTTCTCTCTTCTGTTCAATTGGTCTATGTGTCTGCCTTTATCCCAGTAACAGGCTGCTTTTGTTTCTATAGCTCTGTAATATAATTTGAAGTCAGGTAAAGTTATTGTTCCACTTTTCTTTTTTCTCAGTATAGCTTTAAATATTCTGGTTTTTTGTTTGTGGTTCTATATAAAATTTAGGATTATTTTTTTCCTTTATCTGTGAAGTATGTTATTGACACTTTAATAAGGAATGCATTGAATCTATAAATTGCTTTGGATAGCATGGCCATTTTAATAATACTGATTCTTTCAATCCATAAACATGAAATATCTTTCCATTTGTGTGTGTGTGTGTTCTCTTCAATTTCTTACATTAATGTTTTATAATTTCTTTTATAGAGGTCTTTCAGTTATTTGGTTAAGTTTATTTCTAGTTATTTTGTCTTATTTGTACCTATTGTAAATAGGATTACTTTTTTTAATTTATTCAGGCAGGGTCTCACACTGTTTCCCAGGCGTGGTACAGTGGTGCACTCATGGCTCACTGCAGCCTCAATATTTTGGGCTGTAGTAATCCTCATAGCTCAGTCTCCAAAGTAGCTAGGACTACAAGCATGTGCCACCACGCCTGGCTAATTGTTAATTTTTTGGGTAGATAAAAGTCTCACTAACTTACCCAAGCTGGTCTCAAACTCCTGGCCTGATGTTATCTACCAACCTTGGCCTCCCAAAGTGCCAGGATTACAGCATGAGTCATTGCACTCAGCCTGGGATTACATTCTTGATACTTTTTAAGATTGCTGTTAGCATATAGCAATGCTATTCATTTTTGCCCATTGATTGTGTATTCTGCAACTTTAGTGAATGAGTTTAATGTTCTAGTATTGGTTCAGCATCTTTAGGTTTATCTAAACATAAATTATGTTTTCTGGCAACAAGGATAATTTGACCTTTTTTTTTTTTTTAATTTGGATATGTTTCATTTCTTTCTCTTCTCTGGTTGCTCTAACTAGGACATTGAGTACTATTTTAAACAACAGTGGTAAAAGAAGGCACTCTCTTCTTGTTCCATATCTAACAGAAAAGGCTTTCAGATTTTCTCCATTTGGTATGATACTAACTGTGGGTCTCTCATACATGACTTTTAATATGTTAAGGTATGTTCCTTCCATGGCCAGTTTTATTATTATTATTATTATTATTATGAAGAAACAATTTTATAAAGTGCTTTTTCAGCATCAATTGAAATGTTCATAGTTTTTTTCCTTCATTCTGTCAATATGATATATCACATTAATTAATTTGCTTACATTGAAACATCCTTGCATTTCTGGAATGAATCTGACTTGCTCATGAGGAATAATCCTTATAATGTGTTAATTAAATTCAGTTTGCTAGTATTTTGTTGAAGATTTTTGCATCAGTGTTCACAATTTGCCTATGGTTCTGTTTTTTGAGGCATCTTTGTTTGGTTCTGGCTAAGGGTAATTCTGGCCTCCTAGAATTAGTTTGAAAGTATTCCCACCTCCATTTTCTGGAATAGTTTGAGTAGGATTGCTGTTACTTCTTTAAATGTTTGGTAGAATTCAGCAATGAATCTGTCAGTTCCAGGAGTTGTCTTTTCTGGGAGACTATTGTGGCTTCTACTTTGTTACTTGCTGTTGGTTTATTCAGATTTTGAATTTCTTCATAGTTCAATCTTGGTAGGTTGTACGTGAATAGAAATTTTTCTTTTCCTTCTAGGTTTTCTAAGAAACCTATTATTTTGTTTCCTATATCCTTTTTTAACTCTGATTTTATTTTGATCTCTCTTTTCTCTTATTCTGGCTAAAACTGTGTTAATTGTATCTTTGCAAAAAGACTTTTATTTACAAAAATATTTTGTATTGTTTCTTTCATTTTAAATTTATTTCTGTTATCATTTATTTCACTCTACTAATTTTGGGTTTGATTTTCCTTTGCTTTTCCAGTTCTATAAGATGCGTCATTAAGTTGTTTGTTTCAAGTTGTTCTGCTTTTTTTGTGTAGGGGCACTTGTAGCTATAAACTTTCCCCTAAGTAGGGGGAAAGTTTGCTTTTGCTGTACACAATAGGTTTTGGTATGTTACGTGTTCATTTTAACTTGTTTTAAGAAATTATTTTGTTTCCATTTTAAATTTTTACTTGACCCACTGGTCATTCAATAGCATATTGTTTAATTTGTATGTGTTTGTATAGTTTTCTAATCTTTGTTATTCATTTCTAGTTTTATTCTGTTGTGGTCAGAGATAATATTTGATATAATTTAATTTTTAAAAAAAATTTTAAGACTTGTTTTTGGCCTAACATATAGTATATTCTTGAGAATGTTCCACACATTGAGGAAAAGAATGTGTATCCTGTCGTTGGATAAAATGCTTCATTGATATATGGTCCATTTGATTTATAGTGCAGATTATGTCTTTGTTGCTTTGGTGATTTTATTTTTGGATAGTTTGCCTAATGCTGAAAATGGGGTGTTAAAGTCTCCAGCTATTATTGTACTAGGTTCTATCTCTTTTGTTTCAATAATATTTGTTTTATGTATCTGGGTACTTCAATGTGGGGTACATGTATTTTTATACTTGTTATTTTATTTTACACTTGTTTACACATGACAGTCACCTTCTTTGTCTCGTTCTATAATTTTTTCTTGAAATCTACTTTTTTCTTACATAAGTATAGCTACTCTCATGCCTTTTTCAGTTTCCATTTGCATCAAATGCCTTTTTCCATTCCTTTCTTTTCAGTCTATGTGTGTCTTTATAGGGGACATGTGTTTGTAGGCAACAGATTGTTGGGTCTTATTTTCTTCATCCATTCAGCCACTCTATATCCTTTGATTGGGTAATTTAGTTCATTTACATTTAAGGTTGTTATTGATAAATAAGAACTTACTTCTTATTTGTTTTCTGGTTGTTTTGTGGTCTTCTGTTTCTTCCTTGCTTCCTGTCTTCCTTTCTATGAAAATGATTTTCTCTGATGGTATGTTTTAATTTCTTGCTTCATTGTGTGTGTGCGTGTGTGTGTGTGTGTGTGTGTGTGTGTGTGTGTATCTGTTGTAGGTTTTCAGATTTGAGGTTACCTTGAGGTTTGCAAATGGCATAATTCATTATTTTAAACATACAACTTAACTCTGATTATACAAATTAACTAAAAGCAAAAAAAAGAATAAAAACTCTACACTTTTTCTTCATCTTCCTTATTTTTGACTTTTTGCTGGTTCTCTTTGTATATTATTACACCATCTATGTCGTTATTATTTTTGTAGTTGTTATTGTAGTAACTGTAGTTATAGTATAGTTATTGATATTGTAGTTATTATTGTTGTATTTATTATCTTTGATAAGTTTGCCTTTTAGTCTTCCAACTCAGGATATAAGTAATTTACACATCGCAATTACAGCATTATAATATTCTGTATTTGTCAGTGTACTTACTACTACCAGTGAAGTTTTCACCTTCAAAGAATTTCTTATTACTCATTAAAGTCATTTTCTTTCAGATTGAAGAATTCTCTTTAGTATTTCTTATAGGACAGGTCTGGTGTTTACCCTTGATCCCTTTAAAAAGGAAATATGTTGCCACCATGGCAGTAGCCACAGGACTGTTCAAACTTTGGTTAATTATATCCTTATTCTTTTAGGTATGATACAAGAAAGGAGAAGATGTAAATCCCCTTTGCTTAGGTCAGATATTTTTTATTGAGGTCACCTTCTCTGAGACAAAACAGAGAATGCTTAGATTCAAAAAACAGATACACCAGTGATTTTCTCTTAGACACATCATGGCCATGGCCACCAAATCACAGGAAGTGCATGCGAGTTTTTGTGGTAAGAAGGAGTGCTCAAAGAAAGCCGTGAGAATTTAATTCTTTCTGTTTGGATGCTTTCTCAACTCCCAAAACTTCCTGTGGATCATTTTAAGTTTACATGTAGATAGAAGCTATTATATGTTAATCAATTTTTAAAGATTTTCTTTGATACTAGAAATAATTATGAGCATGAATACTTTTAATTAGGGATAACCCCTTATGCATCCTACTATTTGACTTGGTTATAACACTAAATATAAAAAATATGAAGAGTTAGACTAAGTAAAGTTCTTTTTAAAAACTCATACGGTCATGCCAATAATCCCAACACTTTGGAAGGCTGAGGCAGGTGGATCAACTGAGGTTAGGAGTTCGAGACCAGCCTGGCCAACATGGCAAAACCCTGTCTCTACTAAAATTCAAAAATTAGCCAAGGCAGGAGAATCACTTGAACCTGGGAGGTGGAGGTTGTAATGAGCCGAGTTCATGCCACTACACTCCAGTGTGGGTGACAGAGCAAGTCTCCATCTCAAAAAAAAAATTCATACTAAAATTTCTAAGTTAATGCTTATGATCCTCCTCAAAATAGGGGACAAAAAGGTTATTTGATATAAAGATCATTCAGTTAAACTGTTATTACTTGTAAGTCTCTTTTTAGATTGTGATTTTGGAAGTGAAACAGTGAAGACTAAGAAACAAGGTAAAGGTAAAAGGTAGCTTCCACTTTGAATATAATCATGCTACTAGAATTTTGATTAATTCCCAGCATATTGATAGGTAATAATCAAATCATGTAATCTTATATTTAGCACTCTATTTTTAACTTTTGTTACAAAATTAATAACTATAACTAGAACCAAAATCATAATAAATTATGCTTCATTATAATTTTTGAATAACTATGTTGAGTTTTTCTTATACTGACAGATGATCAGTTCAACTGTTTGGTGTTTCATTGTAAAATTTATTTTCAATTTGATGTTATTAATCTAATTTCTTTGTGAAATGATGGTAGTTCTTACAAAAATTCTTTTGTAAAGTCTATAAGGATGAACCTAAAACATCTAGTTTTTCATGAAATACCTATAAATATTCAGCAAGATGAAATAGATGTTTGATGAAAACTTGATGGAAAAGGCTGTAGGAAAACTCAGTGATTGCAATTGCATAAAGATAACGAGGTTATTTTTCATTCCTCACTTTTTGCTGGTGTAGAAGCTATAAATTGAAAAAGAAAGATCTCAGGAATAGTCATAGTCATTAATCATACCTAGGAAATATTTTTGCATCTCTAACATATGCATAATAACAAGTTAAAAATATTTGGAAATACAGCAATGGTTACATGGGTACATTTTAAAAATATATGGCATCAGACTAAATTGTGGTCAAAGCTGTAGGTTGTTTCATCTTCCTGATCAATTGTTTTTACCATATGACAAAAGTTGAATTATGTTACACTAACAAAACATTTGTATAAAGACAAATTTATTAACTGCCTTAGCAAGAAATTAGTCAGAAACATTAAACATAGAGAAATTAAAGGGTTTTTAGATAGATTTCTGTCTAATTTGATCCTAAGTATTTGTCCTGCATATAATATTTTGCTTTTAAGAAATGGTGTATTCTAAAGGTCACAGTAGACAATTAAATTGATTATTTTAATCCATGGTTCTAGTACAAGGCTATTAGGTTTTCTTTATCAGTTTGATATTTGCTACACTTAATGGTAATAATAATACTACTAATAATAACTGGAAGCATATATTGAGCACTTACAGTACATCAGCACTGTGCTAAAAATGTTATTACACTATATTATCACCACGATCATGGCCAGGTGAGAAGACTCAAGCTTACAGATAAGCCTTAACTTTTGCTGACATAACTAGTGAGAAACAAAACAGACCAACACAAAGTCAAATATAAGATTAAGAAAACTATACTAATGAGTTTTGAACCCACCTTTGCAAGAATTATAACTGAGACAATTATTACAGTTAAAGACAGCTGACCTAACTGACTCCATGTTGCTTCTAACCTCCAATCTGTCCTTGTTCATTCCTGGGTATAGGCCAAACTAACTCTAGGAGGAACTTAGTTTATGCTTAAGCTTTGAAATAAAGATGGCAGTTGGCCTTTCCCAAAATAAACCTCCTTCCTGGGTACTAGACTGCCTTTGCAGGACTAACAAGTTACCCACAAGATTAGAAAATATTGTTTAGGAGTAATGGAGCCGGAGGTTGCAAGATTCTGTACTTCCCAAAATTGCTTCTGGGGATAACATTGCTATTGTAAAACCTAGTATCAGTGTTTGAGATATTTTGCAGACCCTGTACTCAATGAATCAGCTGATACTACCTAGACTGATAACTGGCTCATTTGGTCTTGTGGCCTTCACTCAGGAACTGATTCAGTGCAAGAGGGTGGCTGCAACTCTCTATGATTTCATTTCCAACCCAACCAATCAGAACTCCCAATTCACTGGCCCCCTGCATGCCGGATTATCCCTAAAAACTATGATTCCTAAATGCCTGGGGAGATTGATTTGGGTAATAATAAAATTCCCAGTGTCCCACACAGCCAGCTCTGTATAAATTACTCTTTCTCTATTGCAATTCCCCAGTCTTGATAAATTGGCTCTGTATAGGGAGTGGCAAGGTGAACCCACTGGGCAGTTAACAGTATCTATGAAAACTTTCAACATAAAAATTAATATACTAAGTTCTAATGTTAATCTCAAAGTTTTCAAAAAAATGTTTGGATAAATTTTCCTCCATTTTTAAGTTATGAAAATAGGTAAATTCTAGCTTGGAGTTATATTTTTGTCTACCTTAAGTCTGAAAAAAAGAGAAAACAATTAAAAATAAAAGCTCACATAAGAATTCATAATGAAAATTTCCTAAAATTAAAATACATGACAAGATATGTCAAAGACAAGATATATCAGTGCCCATGATAAAATGTAAGAAGGGAAATGTGCCTCTGTGGACACTTTCACAAAAACCTGTTACCTCAGTGTAACCATGAGAAAATCATCATGCAAACCGAAATTGATGAATAGTCTACAAAGTGCCTGACCAATAAATACTCTTAAAGAAAACTGCCAAGATCATGAAAAGCAAGGAAAGCCTGAAAAAATGCCAAAGAGCAGAAGAGACTAAGGAGGCATGACGGTTAAATATAGCATGGCATCAAGAACAGGATCCTAAAAAACAAAACAAAACCAAACAAAACCAAAAAAAAAAAAAAAAAAGTAGTGATGTAGCTAGTGAAATGTGAATAAAGTTTGGAGATTATTATACCAATCTTGGTTTCTCAATTCTAACAAATGCACTGTAATCATGTAAGATTTCAATAAATGGAGATACTGGGTAAGGTATGTGGGAACTCTCTGTTCTATATTTAGAACTTTTTCTGTGAATCTAAAACTACCCTAAGATGCAATTTTTTTTTTTGAGATAAGATCTCACTTTGTCACTCAGGCTGATGTGCAGCGGCATGATCTCTGCTCACGGCAGCCTCAGCCTCCCAGGTTCAAGTGAGCCTCCTGCCTCAGCCCCTCAAGTAGCTTGAACTACAGGGTCAGGGCAATATATCCTGCTAATTTTTGTATTTTTTGTAGAGATGGGGTTTCATCAGACTCCTGAGCTCAAGCAATCCACCTGCCTAGGCCTCCCAAAGTGCTAGGATTATAGTCATGAGCCACTGAGCCCAGCCCCCTAGAATATAATTAAAAAAAAAAAAAAAGCTCAGGTTTACAATAAAGTTGGAAACAATTCTGAGTTTGTAGAGCCATACATTTTTCATAGAAGCAAATTTAAATTCTCTGTTAAAATACACAATTCAGGCTTCAAGGATGCCCAGAGAAAATATTAAAAGGAAATACATTCACAGAAAAGGAAAAAAAGGCCTGCTATAGTGGCTCACACCTATAATCCCAGCACTTTGGGAGACCGAGGTGGGAGGATTACTTGAGGCCAGGCATTCAAGGCCACCCTGGGCAAAATAGCAAGACTCACCTCAGAATAAACAAAATATATAAAAAATTTTAAAACAATTTAAATTTTGTTAAAAAGGAGAAAAAAGGAGGTTGCAATGAGCCGAGATCGCACCACTGCATTCCAGCCTGGGCAACAGAGCGAGACTCGGTCTCAAAAAAAATAAAATAAAATACGTTAGGAAAAAACAGTGACGTTTGAATAAAGTATAGACTTTAGTTAATAAAAAAAAAAAAAAAAAAGGAGAAAAAAATCTCAAAACACAGAAGAAGGCACAGAGCCTTAAGTCATAGTCTTAAAAATTAGGAGCAGTTATTGGATTTATCAGACACATAGTATATTTAGTTGAACAGAAATGTTACAAGTTTCTTATTTCCAAATTTCAAGATCATATATTTCAACATAATGTAATGAGTATATTTACATTAAAAAATAAAAAAAGATGTTGAAAATAAGAAAGAAAAACCTATCAAGAGAAAGTGACTAGATAGATCTGTATAAAAAGAAATTGACCTTTTAGAAAAGAAAATATAATTCAATGTGAAAACTAAATTATTTAAACAGAAGACTACATCCAGCCAAATATCAAATTATTAAATAAGAATAAGATTATAATATGAATGCAGTGGAGTTAAATAATGAAGCAGAATGTATGAAATGATAGTTAAGGGTTGAAGAATGGAAGAGGGAGAAAATGTCTATCATTACGCTAAAGAAATTCCTAGAAAGAATGAAAATAAAGACATGAGAAGGAGAATATTTGAAGAGATCACATTTAAAAACTGTTCCAAATTGATTAATGACAATATAGTAGTTTTGTGTTTGAAAATCACCATGTATCTGGAGGACCATAAATACTAAAAAATCTATGTTGTGGATTTATTGAAACTTTAGAACACCAAAGGAAAAAAAAAATTAGAATTCTAAAGTTGCAGAAGGAAAAGAATGGCAAATTGATAATTTTTATTTTGACAGAGATAACTGAAGCCAAAGATAATGGAATTATTTATTTAAAATGCTTAAAATATTTCACTACAGAAATTTAAATCCTACAAAACTATTATTTCAATAGAACGTTTCAGTCAAAAACTAAAGATACATCACGGAGAATACTATCAGGATCTACTTGATAAAATTACTTTTGCAAGTTGTATTTCAGGAAGATGGTAAATGACCTACAAAAGAAGGTTTGACTTGCGGAAAGGAATGACATGCAACGTAAAATGGTGAACATGTGAAAAGATAGATGAGCCCTGCATTTACAAAACAGTAGTAATAAATTATAGTTGGTGGTCAGGTATGGTGGCTCATGCTATAATCCCAGAACTTTGGAGGCCAATGTGGAAGGATCCCTTGAGTTCAGCAATTAAAGACCAGCCTAGAAAACATAGTGAGAATCCATCTCTACAAAAAATAATTTTTAAAAAAATTAGCCAGGCAAGGTGATACCTGACTATAGTCCCAGCTACTCAGGAAGTTGTGACAGAAGAATCACTTGAGCCCAGTAGTTTGAGGTTGCAATGAGTGATTATTGTGCCACTGCACTCCAATCTGGGCAACAGAATGAAACTTAGTCTCTAAAAAATCAAAACAAAATACAATTAAAAAAAATCATACTTAATAAATTTAAAACAAAATTAAAATAGTAAACCAGAAGGGTCTGTTAGTTGAGAAGTGAGATGACAGACATAACAGCAATTTATTTATCTTCTGGGAGTTGAATTAACTTTGGATTATATTATTCTAAATATGTGTATTTAAATTTATAGCATAGCAACTGGAAAAACAGAAAAGCAGTGTGTAATTTTCCAAGCAGTGAAGATAATATGGAATTAAAATTTAATTCAGAAATTGACCAGAAATAAATGAGAAAAATGGGAAAAGAGCACAAATAACACACTAAAAATTAATCTAAATATAATCAGTAAATATATCTACAACTAAACTCTCCAGCTAGTAATTAAAAATTGTCAACTATATGCTGTTTGCAAAATACAAACATAAAGCATAAAGACAGCAAATATTTGAAGTCAAATGTTGGAAAAGTTGTGGAATTTTTAACCAAATATCAATTGTTAACAAAATATTGATATCAGATCAGACCAAAACACTTCAAGATAAATCATTATAAGAAAAAAAAACCTCACTACATAATGATAGAATTTTTGTTAGCCAAGATGACATAACAATTCAAAATGTATTTCCCTTATAGAATAACTTCAAATATAAAACACAAATATTAGCAGAACTATAAGAAGGAATCAATGTCTACTATCATATTATGAGAGTTTAAGACAATTTTCTCAGTTAATGACAGCTCAGATGAAAATTTAATGAAATGTACATTTAAACAAATACTTTATGACTGCCATAATATAAATGTGTAAAAATGATTTCAAGACCTGAAAGAATGTATGCTTCCTAAAGCACAAAGGAAATGTTTTGTCAGATTTCAAACTACTAATCCAAAGAAAAAATCTGCACAAAACATTAAGTCACAGGGACACCAAGACTAAATCAATGACATAAAGGAAACAAAGAAAAGATTACTTACTTAAAAATTAAAGGACAATTTTTTTTTTTTTTTAAGATATAGTCTCACTCCATCACCAGGCACCAGGCTGGAGTG
The DNA here is from genome assembly GCA_963573385.1 of Cacajao melanocephalus. Lineage (NCBI taxonomy): Eukaryota > Metazoa > Chordata > Mammalia > Primates > Pitheciidae > Cacajao > Cacajao melanocephalus. The sequence goes on along the minus strand of CAUYLG010049963.1, from coordinate 221,446 downwards.
CGGTAGCGCGACTGCAACCTCCACCTCCTGGTTTCAAGCAACTCTCCTGCCTCAGCCTCCCGAGTAGCTGGGACTACAGGCGCGCGCCACCAGGCCCAGCTAATTTTTTTGTATTTTAGTAGAAACAGGGTTTCACCATGTTGGCCAGGATGGTCTCGATCTCTTGACCTCATGATCCACCCGCCTCCGCCTCCCAAAGTGCTGGGATTACAGGCGTGAGCGACCGCGCCCAGCCTAAAGAACAAATTTTAAAATAATACTGAATTTATATCTGCAAAAGAATATACTAACACCTGTTTTAGTGTTATAACTAAAAGTATTTAACAATAATTCTTTATATCATTTATGATCATATCACTTTAAAAGATAAAATGATAGACTATAGTAAAGTAAATTCACAATGTATATTATTAACTTCATATAAAAATGTTAACAAATGTTTAATGATAAGCTGAAGCATAACTGTTTCAATTTGTATGAATACATTAACATTTTAAAACATATTTATATAATAGTTACAGAAATCAAATATAAAATTAAGGTTTATTTTTTCTCTTTTGTCTAAGTTGAAGACTTTAAAGTCCAAATTAAAGGTTTTATAAACAAAATTTCTCAAATAAATAAAAATTATTTTAAGCACTATTAATATATGTGACTATCTTTTCTCCCTTACAACAGCTCTAAATCATAAAATCCTGTATAATTTAAAATTTATTCTAGGCTCTTTTAATGAATTTTTGCAATCATTTTATTCATTGAAAATAAAACAATCGTATCATGGACACAAACATTTAAAAATTGGCCACACTTCAGTAAATCTTAACATTATGCCTTATTTGTTTCTTCTTATACCCTAAAGCAATGTTTGCTTCTAACATTTATAGCAGCAGATCCAAGCCATATTCATAGCATTTAGATAAAATAACTTTTGTTTCAAGGAAACGAGATGTTGAAAAGTGTTATCTTGGGACCTGAAAGTTGTTAGTCCAAGAATAGATGTTATGTATATCAGTTTGTGTGGCAATAACGCTGAGCACCACATCACAAGTGACAGAAATCTCCAATTTTTTAAAAAAAGACTTGGATTTTTGTGTTTGTGATATATAGGATTCATTAAAGAATGGGGCTTAGAACTTTTAAGGGCCTTTCTTATCTAGGTCTAAATAGACTATTAAATATAAGAACAGGGTTGCTATAAACAAGATGCCTTCTTTGAAATAGTGAGAAACTAATAGATCGAAGAAATCATCCCTACTTTATTTACCATGTGTTAGAGTCATCTTGGTGGTTTGCTGCTATTCCCAAATCTCTTCTTTCTAGGTACATGTTAAAATTGGACTTCTCTGACCTTTTCAAGTTGATGTTAGTTCAGAAACTGAAGTTTCAGGCTGGGTGTGGTAGCTCACACCTGTAATCCCAGCACTATGGAAAGATTGCCTGAGCCCAGGAGATCAAGACACCCTGGGCAACAGGATGAGATCCTGTCTCAATTAATTAAAAAAAAATAAAAAGGTAGAAACTGTTGGCTCTGAGATTTTACTCTGTTTGCAAGATAAGAAGTTAGCCTGCCTACAGAGTTTTATATCTATATGCTAACAGAAAATCTGAGGCCTCTGGGTCAGAGACAAAAATAGTTTGTTCCTAATGGAAAAAGCTGCAGAAGCCAGAATAATATCATAGTGTCTATTCCCATGCCCCAATTCATACAAGATAATATGGTGAGGGCCAGATCGTATTTGCATGTGCATTGGACGTACAAGAGAAACTTTTACTTTAGGAGATTCTGATCTTATATAGTGCTACTGATAATATGCCCATCTTTACCACTGGGAGAGATAGAGACCTTATCTTTACTCTGGAAGGTAAGCTAATCTTCTCCAGAAACGAAAAGAAAATATCTTTATCTTTACTAACATGAAACACCTCCCTAGAGAAAGACATCTCTAAAGTTTACTACCCTTTAATATATTGTTATGCTAACATCCTTAACATAACCATAAATGCTTTTGCATTTATTGTGCAGAAACGTGAGATAATCCAGGAGAAATATCTCTCAACAGTTAGGCCTGATCCTATGACCCATTTGGTTAATAAATTACAAATGGAAATAATCCATAATATTTCCAGACGGAATCCTTTAAGAGTCGGTATGTGACTCACTATGCCCTTCCTCTTTCCCAAGTGACACGATAGTTGCCAGAATTACTATAACATGAAAGAAACACTATAATAATTTGAGATGTGTGTATAAGGCCAACAAACAAACAAACAAAAACATGTTTTATTTAAGTTACTGAAACATAATTGAACCTATTCTGAGTCATACAACATAAAAATTAAGTGCTAGGTTCTCTGAGTCATGACTTAATCTACTTTTTTGGTCTTCCAATTCATATCCTTATTTGACTTAAAGATAGAAAACTCTAATACAGTCAGTCCTCAATTTGCAATGCTTTGACTTTTGTGTTTTTTCACTTCCCAATAGTGTGAAGCAAAATGAGCAAAGTTTCTTTGAGCAGAAATTATACTTCATTACAGTATTCAGTAAATTATATGAGATATTCAACACCTTATAATAAAATAGGCTTTCTGTTAGATGATTTTGCCCAATTGTACTCTAAAGTAAGTGTTCTGAGCATGCTTAATAGATTAGGATAAACGATGTTCTGTAGGTTAGGTGTGCAAAATACAGTTTTTATTAAAATATCTGAACTTCTAATAAGTTGTTGGGACTTAACCCCATCATAACTTGAGGAGCTTCTGTATTCACCATTCTAGAAAGTATTTAGAAATTAAATACATTCTTTCTTTTTGCACAGAATGATCCTTTATCTTACTTATTCATATCTCCAATAGTAAAATCCATCTTATCTTTCTGACATGATTTCTCTTTTGGCTGGTTATGCCCCTGCCCATGCCTTGCTCAAGCCCAGGTTCACAGCAGGAGGTGCCTTTTCTACTTGGCCCAAGGGACTGCATCTGGCTTGCACTATGGCAAGGATCCCGTGGCTACTGTGGCTGTGCCCTCAGCCCCTGGTGGAGAGAGTATATGAGCAAGCAAGTGAGGGGTCCAGCAAGTGAGGGTTGTTCAAAGAGGTGTCACGGGAGCAAGGTCCGTGCAAGGCTTGTGGCTAGACCTGGCATGTCGTAAGCACCTCCCATGGTGAAATCTGGCATCCAGATGAAGAGAACGTGGTAACACTCAGGCAGGGTTGCCAATGACCCTGAAGTCCTGGAGGAGGTGTTACGGCAAGTTAATTAGCCCTTATGATCTTGCTGCCCATAGCCCAACAATGGTGGCATAGCCCTATAAACTCTGTCAGCCTTTAGCCCCACTCCACCCTGTGGCTCTCGGGCTGGCTCATCCCCAGCACTTCTTCCTGTCACATGGAGTGGCTTCCTTCCACAAATGAAGGTCAGAGGGCCACAGTATTACAGGCTACTTTGTCCCCACATTGGATGGGTCCTGAGTTCTTGTCCTATGTCCGAGAAGAATGAGGATACACTGACAATTGCAGGGTGAGGAGGGTGGAGAAGAATTTTATTGAGTGATGAAATAGCTCTCAACAGAGAGGGGATTCGTGGGTGGACCCCACCCAAAGTCTGGTGGTCTCTTTCTCTATGTGGCTGGATCCGGGGCTTTTATGGGATCAGAATGGTAAGTACATGCTGATTTGTTTGTGAGTATGCAAAAAAAAAAAAAAAAACATTAAAATAAAGGCACTACTCAAAGAGGGACACAACCATGTAAAAAAAACAATTAGGGAAGGGTAGGTATATATAAAATAGGTGAAGCATAGGGATCAGTCAGAGGAAAGTGTACCAAACAGGAAGAGAGATTCTCAATCTAGTCCCCACAGACCTATGGCTTGTAGAGTGGCTTTAAATTGTCTTTGGCTTGAAGGTTGGGTTTTACCAGAGAACCATCCTTGTCTGCCTAGGATTTGTGTGCCTCTTCTTGCCATAGTTTCAAGACAAATATTGTATCACTTTTAAAACAAAGTCTTATACTAATTTCTCTCAAAATGTTATAATTTTTAAGCACATCACTACTTGATAATTATATTTTGTATAGTTTTTCAAATTTTGCTTTTACTCATAATAATATATATAATCTCTGGTACTGGTGATCAGGAGCCATACTAAAAAATCAAGTTGCATGATCTTAGCAAGTTGCATGATCTTCAATTAACATAGTTGTAAGCTTCTAAAAGATATGCAAAATAATTTTCTAATAAATGAGTTAAAATAGTCATTGTTTTAGATGAAGAGTCTGCATTTGTTATATACATCTACATTGTTATAAATTGAAGACATATAAATTGCAGCATGGATATGTATTTACGATAAACCCCAAATTATTGATGTGTTAAGATAATGTTTGCATGTATGTCAGACAAGAATAGAAATTCAGATTATTAAGGTAATTAAGCACATATGCACTTGGGGAGGGGTGAGGCACTGTGGCAAACTAAAGAGGATATGCTTGCTTTATAAAATGCAAGCATTAATGAGTTCTCATACTTAATGAGGGAAGGTAAGGCTAGTATCATGAAACCTTTCAAGTGAATAGTCAATACTGAGAATGGAAAATTTAAGCAAAATATATTTATTTTAAAAATCAAGACAAAAAATAAATATTGACTTTATGTTAAATCATCAATTATGTATTTTATTACAATAAAGTAATTAGCATGGCCGACTAACACAAATAATTATCCAAAAGACAATTCATTGATTTTGGAATGAAATTAGGAGACTCTGAAACATTTCTTTATTACAAGTTTTGTTATTCTCATGCTTTTGTCTTTAATGAATGAATTCAAAGTCACATATAATTCTACTTAGTTTTAAATTACATAACTTTCAATAACAAATGGAAAGATTCTAAAACTCTTACTCATATTATGTAATTGTTTTTACTTTAATCTTTGGCAATTCTAATGCTCTAAAGATTATATTTCATGCTTAAAACACCCGAGAATCATATCCCATTTGGATTTTTCTTACTTAAGAACTTTGCGTATAGAAATATTATTTCTATGAACTCCCATTTTTTTCCTATCCTATCTAGTTTCATTTTCTGAAAAGAAAAAGGTGGCTTCAATTCCTTTTACTTTTTTTGAAATCTTAATTTGTTCTGAATTGAAAAAGATGGCTAGAGAGCTATCTTTGGGAAGTACAGTCTCAGTTCTCAGTATGAAAAATGAAATAATATAAATTTAACATTAATGTACTTGAGAGAAAAAAGGGGGGATGATACATTTCTTTAACTCTAATTTTCCTAACTTACTATTCAAGTACTGAGGTTTCTGAGGATTTTCTCTGAATCTTAAATTCAATTTTGAATTTAAGCTCAAATAAAATTCTATAGCATGACAAAATTAATATTTTTATACAGATTTTGCTTGCAATACAAATTATAGCCTCGGGGAGTTTTTAAAAGTAGTCCTAGTGAAGAAGAGTCCATGGTTTAACATATGGCAAAAATTTCGACTCAATATTTCTACTACTCTTTAGCTGGAAATCCATATTTCAACACTGCCTGAAACTGCTTTTCCAAGGCTGAATCCTCATAATGTCCACAATTCACTGGATGGAATTATGGAACTTTTCTTCTAGAATAGAAAAACAGTTTTAGGAATTTCTCTTTCCCCATTGGTCTTAGGTTTTATTCTAGCATGGGGCCAATAAATGCTTTTGATTGAGCTTTTAATTTATTTCACTTTAAGTCTTCAAAACAAATAGAATCTAATCTTAAATAATGAAGCTCAGTCTTAAGGTCAGCTTAGAAAGTGTTCATGCAAATGAAGTAAAGTAGAAAAATTAACTTCATTGTAATTAGGTATGGTGTAGCAGTTAGGATCACTAAATCTATGGTAAAGTAACTTACCTTCGGATTCTTATTATTTATTCATAGACTTGTTTTAACTATTAAAATAGATAACATATGCAATATATTTATCTCAGTGCTTGGCCCAGGAGAGGCTCATGTTTTAACTCCAGAGACTTCTGTCTCTTTCCATTGGCATTCTCTCTCCATCTCTCCTTTTCTTGTGTCAGGTACACTGGTGTAGCTGTGGACACTTTTTGAGATATGTTTAGTTTTGAGTTGGGAGATATATTTGTGGGCTTTATAGCACTTATTTCTATAGTTATTATATTGAATTTCTATACTTATATAACAAATTACTACAGACTTAGTGATTTAAGACAACATTGATTTATTTTTTAATCTAAAATTTGATGTGAATTGAAAGTTGCACACAGTTGACTCGCATTCTATAATGGGATTTCACACAAAGCTAAAGTCAAGGTGTTGGCTGAGCAGCATTTATTTCTATTCCTTTCTGAAGGATCCTATTTCAAGATTATGGGGATAATAGGGAGGCAAAATTCAGTTCCTTGCATTTGTGGGACTGAGCCCTCCGTTCTCTTTTTGCTTATCAGTGGTGGATAACTCTTAGTTTCTAGAGGCACTCAAAGTTCCTTGCCAGTTGGCTTCTTTTGTAGGCCTTCTCACATCCTCATGCTCTGAATCTCTTCCTTCAGAAAGAGTTTAGTAACTTTTAGAGTTTACCTGATTATGTCAGGCCAAATGAGGTTGGTCACCATTTGATCAACTCAAATTTCACAGATTTAGGACTTTATTACATTATAGAATCCCTCATCTTTTTCATGTAACTAAAACTAATCATGGGAGTAATATTTATCATATTCACAATTCTGTCCATATGTTTAGTCTGATATGATTTTAACTCTTAAACCAAGGCTTGTTATACTGTTGGAAATGCATATATCTGACTCAGAACATTTTATTTCTTCATGAAAAGTAGTATCAACTTCCAGTCTTTCAGGTAAAACATACAAAAATAGAATAACACACAATGGTCTGTTGTAGGTAAAATTATAATCTCATTATACAGTTTTAGTAAAAGAATTAATAATGCCAAAAGAAAAAAAAATGGGCAAGTTTGACTTAGTCTACTTGTTGACAACAAAGGGAGAGAACTAAGTAACGGAAACCAGGAATACTTATCAGAAGCTATCAAATGTTCTGAAACTCAGGAAAACAGGAGCATAATACAGCGCTTGAGATGATTAAAAATATGACTCAGAAACAACATTCACTTTGGTAGCAATAGTAGTTGGAAGCTCTGAGAGTATAGTCCCACTGCAAACATAAACATGCCTGACACATACAGTGGGATCATCCTTGAATCTTTGGGGAGATTCCTTCTATTTACTTATTTTTAATTTTTCAATTTATCATTGCTCTTTTTATCTTTTTCTGCTAATTGCAGTCTAATGAATATTGATAATATTTGGAAAATAATTAACTATATTATTTTAAAAATATTTCCATCTGATTAGCTCAAAAAGTATTCAAAGAATCCTTCCTATTAATCTCATTAATATTATGTCCTAACAGTGCAATTATGTACCCTAAATAGCTACCAAATTCTGCTGGTCTCATAATCCCACATCCAGTGCTTTGGCCCAGGTTATTAGTACTATTACTAGATGACTAAAATAACATTTTATGTGGTTCCTTCCTTTACTTTTGTTCTTGTCACAGGACAGAAAAATATAGCTTTCTGTAACATTAGTATAAAACCTCCAATTTGTTCTTCCATGCTAAAATATGATTTGCAAAAAACAATGAGGTGCTATTATATTAAAATAACTTTTTCAATTTTAAGCATATCTCAATAAAGTATTTAAAATTCATTTAAAAAGTTTATGGTAACTTCACTATTTATAATCGTAGAGAATTAGAGATTGTAAAGGTTCAATAATTTAAATACGATTTTTTTGCTTTTCTGTGAACAATTTGTAAAGACAGAAGGCACTCAAAGTTAACATGCTATTAAACTTTACAATATACTATCATGTATTTACATAATTTGTTACAATGTATGGATAAACTTATGTTAAATATAGTTGTGATAGTATTTTTGCATTTTCTTTATAAATTCCAAACATTTTAAACATAAGTTTCTAAGAATTAATCTGTCTTCATTCTGTTACTTATAGTAACTCTTTGCAAATGACAAATAAAATTTGATTAGCTGCCACGAGTAGGTTAATTTCAATAGCTTATTGAAATGCTTGTCAGATGTAACTAAGCATTAAAACACCTCAGGGGTACAAATACTATCAAATAATTGTTCCTATGAAAATAGCGGGATATGAAATGCGTTCAAATTCCAGATGGTTATAACAAATAATGGGACACTAAGCTGAAAGAGGAATGTTTTATTGGCTTTTCAAAAAAGAATAACATCTATCTTCTACCTCTAAAACGATTTAATTTTAGAGCATTTATTATGATATAATCACTCCTCTTGGATTTTGAAAACTTTGCTTTTCTCTTGTGTCTTATAATACTTGACTGTATTTATCCAGTAGCTTATAATAATCAGACAGTATTCACTGTCTTGTTTGCATTGTTTATTATCCTCCTGGTATCTGAAATTTATAATTCAAAAGGAAAATAAAACCCTATTTAAAAAAAATAAAACAGCTAGCTAACTTTTAGATGGATACCTTAAATTTGCCAAAATATAAGACATATTAAGAGGCTTATAACTTATTAATAATTACTAGCATTTAAAAAAGGAAAGAATGGAAATTCCCACTGTTACTTTGAAGTAACTTATCACTATGACAAATTAATTGGCATAATTAGTGACTATTATCTCTCATTATTGAAATAAGATATATTACTTCATGGAATACGTTTAATGAAGAAGGTGTTTATTATATTCAAGATGTGATCACTGAACTTTTAGAAGTCTGTAGATGACAAATTGTTTTTTAATACAGCACCTATGATGAACAATATTCAAGCAATTTTTGAACCTAATAATTTAAATGGAAAATTAAATTTAATGTTACAATGCAATGAAGCCAAAATAACTTTTTGAAGGCATTTTTTAAAAGTTCTTTTTTAATTGTTGGGGGCTGACAGTGGCAGTATATGTGTTACGTTGAATGAGATGATATTCTACTGTTAACAACATTGAACTGAGTAAATATTTTCTAATGGTATTTCCTATGTTTAAAACTTTCAAAATTGCCTTATGGCATTGTAAACTAGCAAGTTACTGCTTCTCAGACATCAGAATTCCCTATCAGTAGAAAATCAACATGTGCAGGTTAGGAGGGCCCAAACCTTTGTGCTCAAAACTTAAAACAGGCTGTTTAGAAAACCTTCACTATGGGATATCTAATAATGAAACCACCTAGTGTTCCAAAACCCACAGAAAGTTTGAGAGGCCTCTTGAGGCTATTTTATTGACCAATGGAAGTCTTGTAAATTGCCAAGCTGGGTGCTTGCTGTTGCTCCATTTATTTATTTCTGCCGGAAAGTGCCCCACATTTAGTGCCTTAAAACAAATAATATGATTTCTTATGGTTCAGTGTATTGGCTGAGCTCAATTGGGTCATTTTCACTTGGGCTCTCCTATGAGGGTACAGTCCTAGAAGGTGGCCCACTAACCTAGCTAGCAATTGTTTTTGTGGTGGTTGGCTAGGAACTAAGCAGCTGAGCTTATAGATCAGAGTTTCTGTATATGACCTCACCACATGACAGTAAGCTTTTGTATTGTATTGTATTGTATTGTTTTGTGAGTTGTTAGGCATTGATATATTGAATTATTTAGATAAAATAAAAACTTTTCTGGAAATACAAAATCTACCAAGACTAAATCACACAGAGATAGAAGATCTGAATAGACCTACAATTAGTAAGAAGAATGAATCAGTAATCCAAAATCTCCTGACAAACAAAAACCCTGGACTTGATGGCTTCACTGGTTAATTCAAATATTTGAACAAGAACTAACACCAATCTTTCTCAAATGTTTCCCAAAATTTGAAAAGGAGGGAACATTCCCTAACTCATTCTATGAGGTAATCAGTACCTTGATCCCAAAGCTGGAAAAAGATAGCTTATTAGAAAAAAACTAGAGACCAATATCTTATACACATCCACACAAAAATCTCCAACAGAATACTAGCCAACTAGAATTAGACACCATGGCCAATGGAAATTTATTCCTGTAATACGGGAATGGTTCAACTTATAAAAATTGATAATCACAATATACCACATTAACAAAAGGAATATATAAAACCTGCAATGGATTCACCACCCTTTCATGATAAATCACTCAATCCACTAGGAATATGAGAGAACCTCTACATAATAAAACCCACATATAAAAAACCACAGAAAATATTATATTCAATCATGAAAGAGTAAAATATTTTCCTATATGATCAGGAACAAGGAAAGAATAATTATTTATGTTCATAGATAAGACTATATTTAGAAAATCCACCCCCCATTCACATACAAACTCTTAGAACTAATAAACAAATTCTGCAAAGTAGCAGGGTACTAAGTAAACAACAACAACAAATTAGTTTCATTTCTATAATCTAATAATGGGCATTTCAAAAAATAAAGTTAGCAAGCAATTTCCTTTACCATAGTGGAAGAAAGAATAGCATACTTTAGGAATTAGCTTAACCAAGAAGATGAAAGTCTTGCACAATGAAAACTACAAAACACATCAGAAAAAAAAAAGAAAGAAAACATAAATAAATGGAAAGAAATCCCATGTTTCTGGACTGGGAGATTTAATATTGTTAAGGTGCCCCAATTACCCAGTGATCTACAGATTCAATGTAATTTCTACCAAAATCCCAATCATTTTGTTGTAGAAATAGAGAAAAACAATCCTAAAATTTATATACTGTCTTATAGGATACTTAATTTTTCAGAAGAATCATGCAAAGGAAAGACAAATCTGGAGGACTCAGACTTCTGATTTTAAAACTTCCTTTAAAGCTACAGTAATTAAAACAGTGTGGCATTGGCATAAAGACAGAAATATAGAGCAATGGAATAGCCTAGAGATTCTAGAAACAAACATTTACATGTATGGTCAAATGATTTTAAACAAGGGTGCAAAGATTATTAAATTGAGAAAAACAGTCTTTTCAACTAATGATGCTAGGAAGACTGGATATCCACACACAAAACAATAAAGTTAGACCATTACCTAATACCATGAACAAAAATGGACTCAAAATGGATCCATAACATAAATATAAGAACCAAAGCTGTAAAGGTTGTAGAAGAAAACACAGGTGAAAGCTTCAAAACACTGCAGTTTTCAATGATATTTTGACCATGAAGACAAAGGCATTGGCAACAAAAGAAAAAATAGACATATTGGGACTACATGAAATTTTTTATAAAGTTGTTCATAGTAAGGCACTAATAATATAGTTTTAAAAATACACCCCACAGAAATTGTCACCACAGAATATACTTGTAACTCATATGTCTAAAAAGGGATTATTGACCAGAATGTATATAAAACTCAATAATAGGAAGTCCCAAACAACCTAGTTAACAATTGGAAGAAGGACTTGAAAAGCCATTTCTCCAAAGAAGATGTATAAATGGCCAGTAAATACATGATTAACACCACTAGGAAAATGAGAAATGAAAACCAAAACTACGATAAAATACCACCTCACGGATATTAAAATGGCTACTATCATAAACAAAACAAGAAGTAAATGTTTGTAAGGAAATAGAGAAATTAGAATCCTTGTACACTTCTTCACAAGACAGCTGCAGAAAGAAGTGCAGAGTTAATCATGGAAAAAATCTTCTCACAGTATCATCAGATCTGGTGAGAACTCACTCACTATTATGAAAACAGTATGGGGTAACTTCCCATATAATCTAATCACCTCCCACAAATTCCCTCCCATGACATGAGGGTATTATGACAACTATAATTCAAAATGAGATTAGGGTGGAGGCACAGCCAGACCATATTAGTTTTGAGGTACTAAGGTGAAAATATCTTTGAAATAGCTAGGGAGAAGGTGGCCAGATCACCAGATAGGGTGCTAAGTAAAATGTAGATTTCTAACCCAATATAAATCCTATTGAATCAGACCTTTTGGATTAAATCCTTGGAATCTTGTAAGTGAGATTAATGTAGCAAATTCACCAAATGATTTCCATGCATAATTGTGTTTTAAAACAATTGAACTAGTAGTTTTTGTATACCACGGTAAAAGTAAATGGAAGACCATCTAAATATGTAAAATGTTTTGCTTTAAATTATTCTCCCTACAGGACATATAAAGGAAAAATTGAAAAAAAATAAAAAAAAAGAAAAAGCTGGAATAGAGACTTGAAATAGAAGTTTTGACTGTTTTAGTAGTAGAGGTAAGGATCTGTGACTCCTCACCTAATTCTAGTATTATCAGTAGATATGAAAGGAAGAAAATAGTTTAGAAAAATGTTAAGAATGTAAAATCAACAAAATTTGGAAACAGAAACATGGAGTTATTAGGAAAAGACAGGATTCTGATGATTCAGATAATTACCAGGTGCCTGAGATGGGGAAGTTGAATAAATGATGAAAACTGTAAAATTTTATACTTAAAAATGGCAGCATAAGACCTTCATGCAAATAGATTAAAACGATTACTTGGGCCCACGCACCATAATACTGAAGGGTGACATTGCTAAAAGTAAGAATTTTTTTACTGAAAATTTTAACAACACCTGGTCTATTAATATACTTTCTCTTTTATTTCCATTGAATATTTTGAGTGAGAATTTTTTTACTTATTGGGTTAATACCATAGATTTCATGATATGCTAAATAATGACATATTCAGCTCATTTATTTACTTTCTGAATTTTAAACCAAATTTGGACCAAAAGCAATCATTGGTAAAAGTATTTCCAAACTACACAGTTAAAATTTATTAGAAAGAATACTAAAATAATATATAAGAACATAAACTATTTTTATGCCAAATTTTTCATAAATTAGTTGACACTATAGGTAAAAATTCAGACCCTCAAGGTAACTTTCTTTGATCATTAAACATATACATCTTATTACAATGGAAAGGATTATACTTTATAGTTTTATACTATCACATTTCCTTTGCTATCTAAATTTAATAGCATTACCATTTCAGTCATTTTCATGGATTATTCATACTCTTAAATGCCTAGGTTATTCTCAGAGATCGATCATTAAGTGTCTAGTTCTCAGAAAACCTAGAATTAGGAGTTATAATTTGATCAATGTTTAATTAGGAAGAAAAGGCAGAAAAAACATTATTTCAATTAAAACTGAATTATATAAACATTTATTTTGTGTCTGTGTAAACTCCATTTTAATAAATGGCATCTTTAACATTTGTTTATACATTTATTAAACCATTCTCAGATAAGTGTATTTTATTTCCAATTTAAATGTGAAAGATACATATATGTATGCATATCTGTGTATGTGTGTACTGTGATTTTTTATATCGTGCTAGATTCCTAAAAATTTTATGGAGCCACTTATTTTTTTATATGACCTTATATTTCCTTAAAGACTTAAAATATAAATTATTACTTTAAAATTTCAATTATGAGTCTTATATAAAGACATTTTAAATCTACACATTTTCCTGAGTACAGATTTCACTATTTCATATGTTTACCTGTGTAATGGCCTTTCTCACTATGATCTAGAAAATTTTTAAATTTCTTTTAATTTTCATTTTGTTCTGTAGTAATGATTCTCAAATTTTAGCATGTATCTCAGTCACCCAAAGCTTGTTAAAACACATATTTCTGGGCCCACTCTCAGAGATTATAATTCTGTAGATTTGGGTGAGACACAATAATCTGCATTTTCACAAGCTCCCATGTTATCTAATGCTTCTGAAGCAGGGAACACACTTTAAGAACCACCATTGAAGGATTACATAGTAGTGCTTTTCTTTATTCGCATGTAAAAATGTGTTTGTTTTCTTTTGGCTAATTTTATTATTGATTTTTAGTGGATTGACTTTTCATCAAAAATTGAGCTCAGGGAAGGCATTTCAGGGACAAGTGAGACAAGGAACACATATGGGTGCTAATTCTTCTCCATGGCACCTAGCTCTGCTAGACCTAATGCTATTTTTTTTTCCTAAGAAGAACAGTACAGTGTATTTATCAGTGACCTTAGTTAATTTGGTAATGGATGTCTTCTTTTTGTAAGTTATGAGTGTGGTCTGTATCTGGTTGAACTATAAATCAAGCATTGAGTATTAATTATATATGAAGTGATTGTATATAATTGTTCAGAATTTTCTTACATCTACATGATTTCACATAATTCTAATAGTGAAATACTCAGTATATAATAGTTTTATCATGAAAAGAGTCCATAATTTTTGTTGAAATTATACACAGAATTCATCTTTAAGCACTAGATTCTTAAAAACACTTTTAACTTTTTTTTTTCTTCACATGAGAAGACAATGTATGCAGCTTGGCAAACATGCAGTTTATTTTACTTTTATTGAACCATCTGCTTGCTGGACAGTTTGAGGCTTTTCTTTTCCCCACTGTTAACACATCTATCCAAGGAATTTTTTTTTAAACAAGCTACACTTGAAAAGTATTGCCAATTAGTTTTAACTTCACAAAATGAATGAAAACCTGATGAATGCTATCTCAGAACACATAATTTCTTGAAAATTTAGCAGTTATAAAGGAATTCACAAAGGCAGTAATTAAAATTAGCAGAAAGAGGCAAACTGCTTCAACTTAGTGTCTTCAACAAAAACATGTTCTTATATGTTAATGATGGCTTTCAGTGAAATTTTCAACAACGTCTCTACATATAGTGTAAATTTTCTTCTTTAATTTCCCAACTCTAATCTTCTTCAGTGAATGTAAATAGAGTGCAGTGTTAGCATTTCAGAAAGGAATAACATAAGTTTGTCTTGATATTGTAATTATTTATATCTCTCTTTTATTCTAAAATGCTATTTTTTGAGGCAGTGGAATGACATCATTGTTAACCACTCTGTATCAAAAATTTGAAGAATAATGTAGAAGCATAAATATGTCTGATGTGAACCAACTGAAACTGATGGCAAGTTAAGTCATACCTCAAACTCAATGTATAGACATTAACATTTTTCTCAGTATAAAGTGTATATGGGAGAAGGAATTGAGAAACATTCTTTAGCAGAGAAAGACAGGTGTCAAAGGTGCTACCAATTTGACACATGGGACTACAGGGTGTGGTGGCATGTACCTGTAGTTCCAGCTACTCAGGAGGCTTAGGCATGAGAATCACCTGAACGTGGGAGACAGGGGTTGCAGTGAGCCAAGATTACTGCACTGCAGCCTGGCCAACAGACTGAGATCATGTCTTAAATAAATAAATAAATGTATTTTTTAGAGTCTATTTGAAACTAACAGCCTTTCAACATTTAAATTGTGCTACAGCAACAAATAGCACAATTTCAATTAGAGTATACAAAATGTTTTCACATAACTAAAAATATTTCTAAATAGAATGTTCAATGTGAAACACTAGTGAAATATGTGGTATTTATTTCTGTTTGAATATTATTCAGTGATTTTTATGGTATATAAGGAGTAACCATTTCTTATATCAAACAGTAAGTGAAATTGTTGGGGTCACCACTTGTAGGGTTCTGTCCTGCAGACCCTGATTCAATGACAAATAAAGTACACTGACACACAGATACTATGTTTTGCCAGTTCAACTGAGTGTCCAGACCTCTTATAGACTCCCTGGAGAGCGCTGTAAATAGTTGCCACCACCAGCCTTAGACAGCCAGTGAGACTCACATTTATTCCATAAAGTTTAATTGACAAAGGCTTGACTCAATACCGCTAGAGGGTAATTAATATTGCAGACTTCTGAAGTAGAAAGCAATTAAGCACCCATGGAAATTAAAGGTCAGTCTTAGGATCACATGAGTAAACAAGCTAGCTAGGTAAACTACTCTACATTCCTTTGTATTTGCGCCCTAATCTCTCTGGCTCCTACAAAGAGACTCTGGCTGCTTTCAGTCAGATTTGTTACTGGAGCTTATGCAGCACTCCCAGGCCTTATAAGGGGGTTTGTGACTATTATAACTAAAATTTTCCCCACCAGCCTGACCGGATCCCCACATGAAATAAATTTTAAAATTGAATAAAAGTTTTTAATATAAAATAGTAAATTGCTTGTGAGAAATAAGGTGAAGTTGAATGCTAACCATATCAACTAATGGAATACAGCTAAAGCAAAACTTAAGGCAAAATTTGAAACAAAAGGAAAAAACAGAAACCAATCAATGTATTAATTTGAAATAGGAAATAGAGAAAGCAAGTGAAAATGAAAGACACTTAGCTAATTTTTCCAAATGACCATCCAGGTGTCTGAAAAATGTATATTCTTACATTTTTTTCTAAAAATAATATAATGCATATTATATTTAATTAATGAATGTAATGTAATTTAATCAATTACACTTTTTTTCATATCAATATAATACATTTCTATCTAGTTTTATTATGTACTACTTTTATGATATAATACATCTTTCTCTATTTTTGGATATCAGTGTACTTTTGGATTCTCCATTAGTGATTTTTGGACTCTCCATTCTTTCTTGGGTCATGCGATATTATTTTAATTATAGAGTCTTCATAGTTATTGTAGTATGTGGTAAGGCTATTGCCTTCCTTATATATTTTCTTTTTAAGCGCAACCATAGCTATGCTTGCATGTTTATTTCTCCATGTAACTTTAGCATCAACTAGCTCTGTTTAAAAAAAAAGATTTTTGTTATATTTATTAGAATTACATTAAAACTAACAAATCTCTTAGGTCAAGTTTTTTTTTTTCCCAAAAAAATTTTATTTGCTTTATTTTTACACATCATAATGTTCATTTAAGACATGTAATTTCCAAACCTACAAACTTTATATACCTGTTTTAGCAATGACATTCCTTTTCATGGACATCTTATGCTTTCATGGCATTTTATTTATCCTACAGTGAAATGAAGAATGTACAGTGAAGAATAACTAGAAATAGAATGACAAAAACTATCACTCACTAAAAACTAAATTGCAAGATAGCTCAACGTATTATATTAGGATGCTAGAAAGTCAGTAACTGTCAACAAGCCAAAAACAGACTATAATATACATTTTTGAAATGTCCTAAATAATATTTTATAATATAATTATTTTCTTAAATATACTTCTATTTGCCACATTAAAGCACTCTTTTAAATTTTCCATTCCAAATGATAGCATATTTTTAGCTACAAATATTTTGACTAAAATAATATGATTAAAATAAACTATAATACATATTTCCTATTCTTGGGAATTGTTAATTCTGGAAATACTGATTTATTTGGCAGTGACTGCTCTAAATCAGAAAACAAATGTAAATTAATGCTGCAGAATTTATTCCATTATCTCTTTTAATTGGCAAACAAAATTGCTTGAAATATTAATGAACAAAGTGTTATGCTAAAGGAACTAACTCAGTCATAAAAACTTAAAATATAATTTATTTATAGAATAATAATTATGTATAATATAAACAAATAAAATAAGTTGCACAGCAAAACAACTCACAAAATACATGATGAATTAATTTTTTGGTTTTTACATTAATAAAATATTTATATTTTATTCCAACACTCAATATACAGTGTCTGTGTAAAATTGCCTTATTCACTTACAATGAAGTCAAAATAATTATTAATATGAAACACAATAACTGTTCTTACAATTTAATTTTCAATTAAAATTTCCATTTTAATTTCAAAAATCACATACCATATGAAAATATATTACTTGAAATATTGTTAAGTTCTGCATTTTCTACTGTGAGTTAGATGATAAATATCTTTTTCAAGCAATTTGAATTAATGGTTGACATTACTTGGTATTAAAATATAGCAAACAATCTAGTATAACTATTCATAACTATTATTTACATTCATAAATATAAAACATAATTATGTTTGATAGATTTATTGTTGTAAAATTTCACTTGTGGAACTCAATTCTGTCTGTTCAATTGGCTTGAACCTTTGGTTCTATTTTATTGAAAGAACTAAGGAGACTATTGCAAGTTATTTTAGCACAAAGTGCTCATTCTCTAAAAATGAGATCCATGAAATTTAATTTTCATAGCAAGAGACATAGTCTAAGATAAAGGAAACAAAAAGTATAATTTTCTAGCAGGCAGAAGAAATGACTATTGCAAAAATCAAGTTTGTAACTTACATTCAAAATTACTAGAAATTCTCTTATTTATGTCTGCCTTCCAGACACATTTTTATTTTTCTTTTTTACTGACTGAATATAGGGAATTATAATTGCATTGATCAGTGATCTGGATACTTCAATACAAATTAAACAAACAAGTTATACTTTTTGTAGTCTTGGCTCAAATATCACCATCCATATGCATAGCCTGATTATTCTTTTTTTCATTGTAACAAACACCACACATTTATACACTAAAAAATATTAGGCTGTATTATTTCTTCTTTTTAATCATATTTATCACATTCTTAACTAGCATGTAATTTACCTATTTATGATGTTTATAGTTTTTACTCTGACTAACTTTTTGAGAATATAACTGTCATGAGGGCAGGCTATTTTATTCTGCCTTATTTATACATTTATATCTCAAGACCTTAGTCTCTGGCATTCAGTAGATATTTATATTATAAGTAAGTAATATATCACAGTGGATGGTAAAGGAATCAAACAATCCATGTAATCTATATATAGATTTAAGCAACTTTCTATGGCTTTAAAAATCCTGCACAATTCCCTTAATAATAAATAATGGGAAAATGAAAATTTATAAACTTCAAACATAAGAGTTTAATGGGGTAATAATTTGCTGCATTCCAAACTGGGCAACTACTGATTGAAATAACAAGCAGGTGAGAATGGTTGTTAAAATTCAGTCTAAGTGTTGGTAACCAAGATTGGGTATGATAAATTTTAAGAAGAAAATAAAAGGAGAAAATGTTTAAATATGGAAGATAGACAAAGGTATCAGATTAGTAGGATGACAAAGCAAAAGCCTAGTGAGTGAGCACTTTGTTTTTGTTTGAGTGAATACAACTATTAAATGTGCAATAGCATTATGTCTAAAAACAATTTAGATATCTTAATTAAGAATACTTTATTATTTAAAATATTTAGAAATGATCTGAGTTGCCAGTGAGTTGTAATCATTTTGCTAGTGAAGTGTTTTGCTTCAGTGTTGACAGCTGTTGACTGATCAGGGCAATGGTTGCTGAAAGCTGGAGTGACTGTGGCAATTTCTTAAGATAAGACAACAGTAAAGTTTGCTACATTGATTGACTTTTCCTTTCATAAAAGATTTCTCTTTGGTAGCATGTAATGCTATTCATGCATTTTACCCATAGTAGAACGTCTCTCAAAATTGGAGTCACTCTTTCTTTGACCCTGAAGCTACTTTATCACCTAAGTTTATGTAATATTCTAAATTCTTTATTGTGACTTTAATAATGCTCATACCATCTTTACAAAGAGTGGATTTCATCTTACAACACCGCTTTCCTCATTCATAAGAAGCAACTCGTCATCCATTCATGTTTAATCATAAGATTGCAGCAATTCAGTCACATCTTCAGACTTCATTTCTAATTCTAGTTATCTTGCTCTTTCCACCACATATGCAGTGACCTCCTCTACTAAAGACCTGAACCCTTATAAGTCATTCAAGACTTGGTTCATGGGATACAAATAAGATGTTGTGTTAGAAGGATGAAAACATTGATTTCCTTGTACATCTTTACTAGTGCTCCAAAGTGATTAGGTACATTATAAATAAACAGTAATATTTTGGAATATTTTCCTCTGAGCAGTAGGTCTCAACTGTGGTCTTGAAATATTCAGTAAACCATGCTATGACCAGAGGAGCTGTTATCCAGGCTTTATTTCATTCACAGATCACAGTCAGAGTAGATTTAGAAATGATCTGAGTAAAAGATTTAGTATAATTCTTAAGAGCTCTAACATTTAAGAATGATAAATGAGCATTGGTTTGAATTTGAAGTCATCAGCTGTATTACCCCTTACTAAGACAGTCAGCCTGTCCTTTGAAGCCTTGAAGCCAGGCATTCACTTCTTTCTATCTATGAAAGTCCTAGATGGCATCTTCTTACAACAGAAATTGCTTTATCTACACTGGAAACTTATTGCTTAATATAGCCTTCATCAATTATCTTAGATCTTTTAGTTCTGGAGCTTCTATATCAGCACTTGCTGCTTTACTTTGTATTTTCATGTTATAGAGATGGCTTCTTTCCTTTGACCTCCAAGCTTTGTTAACTTTGAACTTTTCTTCTGCAGTTTCCTGACCTCTCTTGGCCTTCACAGAGTTGAAGAAAGTTGGTGCTTTGCACTGGATTAGGCTTTGACTTAAGGGAATTTTGTGGTTGATTTGGATCTTCTATCCAGACCACTAACAATTTCTCCACATTAGCAATAAGAATATTTCACTTTCTTATTTATGTGTTTGTTGGAGTACTGCTTTTAATTTACTTCAAATATTTTTCATTTGCATTCACAGTTTGGGTAACTGGTGTGAGAGACTTAAATTTGGGGTTATTGTGCCTTTTGGCATGTCTTCCTCACTAAACTTAATCACTTCTTGCTTTTGATTTAAAGTGAAAGATATGTAATTATTTCATTTGAGCACATAGAAGCCATTTGTGGGGTTATAAACTATCCTAATTTCAACTTCGTAGTATTTCAGGAAATAGGAAGCCCCGAAGAAAGGGAGGGAGCTGGAGAATGGCTGGTTATTGGAACAGTCAGAATACACACAGCTTTTATTGATTAAGTTTCATTGCCTTATATGGGTGCAGTTTGTGGTATCCACAAACAACTACAATAGTAACATCAAAGATCTTCTATTGCAGATCATCACAAAAAATATAATAATAATGAAAAATTTAAAAAATTACCAGAATTACCAAAATGTGACACAGACATGAAGTGAGTGTATGCTGTTGGAAAAAATGGTGCTGACAGACTTTCTTGATGCAGGGTTGTCATAAATATTCAATTAATAAAAAAATTCAATACTTGTGAAATGAAATAGTGATTTTCAATTAAATAAGGTATCCTTGTATCTGAAATAAATGAGTTCAGAAAGACAAAATATGATATGGTGAAATTTCTGTCTCGGAAATTCAAATACAGCAAGGATTTAAATGTATATCTGTGCTATCTGTCTAAAATAATATGCCAAATAAATTGAAAGTATGACAGCATTTTAAATTAGATATTTAATTTAATTCAGATAATAATTGTTTTGAAGAAATTATAAGAAAATCTATCTCCTACCACTTTCTCTTTTCATCTTCAGTCATACTATTGGACATTTTTTAAAATCACTATGATATATCATATCCTTTGAACTTCAGAGACTCTGCTGTTACTGCTTGTCTGGCTGAAATATTTTTCCCCATAGTTCTGCCTAATTTTCATTATTTTTCTCTCAGTTCAAATGCTCACTTCTCTTGAAAGGCTCTTCTGAGCACTCCAATTAATGTAGTACCACTCAAATCCTATAAGATACTCCCTCTATCAGTTTATACTTCCTTCATAAATTGTGTAACTATGTAGTTAAACATATTTAAAATATAAGCATCTGTATTATTTTTCTGTCTCCTCATTGGCTCTTTCATAAAAACATAAGTTTCACTATATTTAAAAAGTTATTTTCTTCCTATCTTATTCAGAAAAGTGTTCCTGGTACCCATAACAATACCTGGGACATAATTGGCATTCAATGCATTATTCTTGAATCAATTAATTATTCTAGTCAGACTTTTAATTCTGATTTCAGAAAGAGCAACTTGCCACAATACCTAAGAGAGGTTTTGTTGTTGTAGTCCATGTTAATATTTCCACATCAGAATAAAAAAACGTACTTTGTTTTTTGAAAGTGTTACCTTCAAAGATTTAAAAAATATAGAATCTATCCCAGTAATGGATGCATAGTGAACTTTTATTTTAGCGTAGTAAAAACATAAACATGAAAATAATTGCTATCATTAATATATACATATCAGTATAAAAGTTGATTGCATTTACTCTTTTAAAAAATGTGTTAAACTAAAGGTTTGGTATAGTATTTTGTAACATAAGGATAAGTCAGGCAAGATCATTCAAGTTAAATTAATTTATGAATTACCAAGGAATCATTTTATACTGTTAGTCTGCATACCAACGATTGTTTTCTGCCCTTATTATATAACATAGATTTTAAGCAGATTTACACACACACTACACACTTACTTTCCTGTTAAAGATTTTTTTGAAACTATTTATCTAGATCAGTGGTCTCAATTCCTGTAGTTTTGACTCCATCATACGCTTGGAAATGTCTGAAAGCATTTTTTGTTGTTGTTGTTGTCACCTCGGGATTATCTGACCCAAATAGTCAATAGAACCAAGTTTGAGAAACCCTTATTTAGAGAGACTTTTAAGTATTTGTATATTCTGTTTGCTTTGTAACACACATTTCTGATATTAAAATAGGCCAATTGTCTAATGGGACAGTTTGATTTTAGCTGCTTAGCAATTTCACTTAGATGGCATTGTTCAACAAGACAATCAAACGGCATTCTCATAATCGTGACATTTATAATGGCAACCAAATAATTTCCTTAACTTTGGTTTGATAGAACTGTTAATTCTATATACTTGCTTCAGCTTGCATTTTGGTGTTCTTTTTGAACTAACTTTTCACTTTATTTATTTTCTAGGCTTTATATTTATAGCGCTTAGACATAGGTTTCAGAATTTGCAGGTTGAGTTTATCTGGTATGAATAATAATTGATTTTTAGAGGAAATAATCTAAGTGTTCTGCTAAGATATTTTGATGATTTTCTGCACAATCGTTTTTGTCCTGTTATGCTTGGTACCATTCTGGGTTCCAAAGGTTTGTTTCTTAATCAAGGATATCTACTTGGCTTCTTTGATGTGTATTCCTATTGATTTGTTGTCACTGAAGAGATGATCAATGGATCTGGACATGATATTGGTGGGTATAAACTGACAAATATTTCATTTCATTACACTGCTCAGTGTGTTTCTGAGCTATTGTCTGTATGATGGAATGAACAGAACATCAACTGCAGTTGCTGTCATTCATAGTGGGGTATTTCATGAAGCCAGACACAAACCAAAGAAACCCAGAGGATTTATTACCTGCTGCTTCCTCAGTGCAATAAATGGCTATAGAGTATAAAATTTAAAAAGAAGTGAAATAAAGAAAAACAGTAACTGCAAACCTTGACTAAATGTGTCCAAGGCAGGAGAGGAAGCTGTGTGGGAAGGATTCAGCATCATTAGCAAAGACAGAGTATTTGAATCCTGTCTGTTAATTTTCATTAGCAAATGGAGATGATAGCAGTTTGTATAGTGTTGGATTTTTTTTTGTCCTTTTTTCTAGTTGGTTTTATTGTTGAAAATCGTCAAACTCTGTCCTATATTTCTGTTTAACATTAATGAACATCTGGAAAAATTACATTAAAAATTAATGTTTCCGAAAGTATTTTTCTTTCAACATTTAAAATCTCTTTTAGGAAAAAGAAAAGAATGGAAAAGAAAAAGAAGACAAATATGATAAAATATTTTTGCAGTATTCATTACCTCTGCTTCAATCTTATCTTTATCAACATATTTAAAAATGCACAGATTGTTTATAAACATTTATGCTTTTTAAATAACAGCCCTTTGTACCATCTTTTCTTATATGAGTGAAAAGTTTAATCACCGTTTCTTTATAATAATTGCAAATAATTATAATTCTGAAACAAACCAAGTCAGCAGGTGTATTTGAATAGCATAATAAACAAAATAAAATTTCTAATTAAGAATGAAATCCTTAACATTCAGATAGCTAACTAAGTTGAACCCATGGAAAAGATTCTTACAAACATTTGGGTAACAAATCATGAGGAATACAGATAAAATGCATCTATATTTATCTTTATATGACCCATTTTCTTTCAGGGAAGAGTCAAAATTCATTCTTTCTGGAGCCTAACATTTAGCATTCAAGAAATTGCAGTTATCTACATGATTTGCTTTTGTATTAGTGTTTTAAGGAC
Source organism: Cacajao melanocephalus (assembly GCA_963573385.1). NCBI lineage: Eukaryota > Metazoa > Chordata > Mammalia > Primates > Pitheciidae > Cacajao > Cacajao melanocephalus. The sequence continues at coordinate 197,403 of CAUYLG010049963.1, read as the reverse complement.
TCTGTTTATTGCTGCTGAAACTAGTTGCAATGTTTAAACATCATAACTCATTTTTGCCTTTAAAACTGTCCAGTAATTGACATTAGCTTCAATTTGAGCAAAAGTTAAGTGAGTGTGCTTGTGTACATGCCCTTATATAGGGGTGTATCTTTAACAACTAGGTTACTATAATAATAAAAATTTCTTTAATATTATAAGACAATAATTTAAATATAGGACATTGACTAACATTTATCCCAACAAATTATGATTCTCAGCTTCAAGCTCAATAGAAGGAAACACATTTTATTTAGCTAAAGGATTCTAGTAAACTGATATTGTTCTTGAAAATAAATTGAGACTTTAAATTAGATTGTATGTTATACTCAAGAACTCTTATTTTGTGTATTTGTATATGTTTACAAATGTTTCTCCACCTATGATGAGGTTATGTCCTGATAAATCCATCATTAGTTGAAAATATCTTGAGTAGAAAATGCATTTAATACACCTAACATATCAAAAATCCTAGCTAAGCCTAGCCTACCTTAAATGTTCTCAGAATAATTACGTTAGCCTACAGTTGAGCAAAACTATCTGGGAGTATACTATTGTAGAGAGTATTAGTTGTTCACTCTTGTGATCACATGGCTGACTGGGAGCTATGGCTTGCTGGTGCTTGCCAGCAAGGCAAGAGAGTATTTCTTATACTGCCTATTGCAGGCCCAAGAAAGATCAAAATTAATAATTCAAAGTATGGCTCATACTGAATGTGTATTGTTTTTGTGTCATGGTAATATTGAAAAATCGTAAGTTGAACCATTACAAGTTGGGGACCAATTGCATTTTTAAAATATATTTTACATTAATCTTTGCTAAAAAAGACTAAGCAATAAAACATTTTTCATATAAGTAATAATTTAGTAATATAACAAATATTGCACATTTTTACTTCAGATAATACATAAAACTAAACAAACTCACATCCATAGACTTTAATGCAGATTTGCATTTGTGATATTATTTTATAAATTTGTTACCTCTATTTTTGTAACCAATTTCCTTTAACTATACTCTTTCACTTTGCATATACCATTAGATGCAAATGCTTGACATTTATACTTCCATGTCTTTGAAACTTACCTTTGTCTTTTCTTTCCCATTTTCCTGAATTTGTTTAAGGCATCATCAGTATTATCCTGGCATAACTAACTAGAAAGAGTCAATTGTGATATCTAGTTTGACTCCATTTGTAGAAGCAGTAAGGGTAGCTAGAAGATATAGTTCTCTGTGGGAACATAGAAAAGGTTTTTTATTAGTTTGTTTGTGTTATTATTCCCTCTAGGAAATATCAGAAAATGCTTAGAAAATACACAAATAACTTTATTTGCTTCAAGGATTCCATGGTGACGAAGGTTTGGCAGTAACTGGGTGATAAAAATTCTGTACAACAAACATCCATGACACAAATTTACCTATGTAGCAATTTGTATCCCTCAACTTAAAATAAAAGATTATTTTAAGTTTATTTTATGTACAACAAACATCCATGACACAAATTTACCCATTTGTATCCCTGAACTTAAAATAAAAGATAAAAAAAATAAAGAGCAACAAGAGGAAAAACAAAACCTAAGAAATTTAAGTAAATACTTTGGGCAGCTGTGGAAGTGATTCTATCTGGGTTGAAAATGTAGCTCCATAGTTACACCTGCTTAGCATTTCCCAAGATCCGTCTTTAAGGCTCTCAATAATTGACCACAATCTCAACATGTTCAGGACTCCCTTTTGTACTGCATATACTTCAACTCAACTGAAACACTTCATCTCTTTCCCTGAAAATACCCTGCACTTTCCCCATCTATGCTCATGATTTTCTATTTTTTCTTATCTATGGAATAATTTATTTCCCCAAATTTACTGTCAATTAAATTTCAAACTTAAATAGTGCCTCTGTGCTGTCATTTTACAGTTCTCAAGCAAATTTTACTTCTAAGTTCACTGATATTTTCTAATATGGGGTTTTCCGTTTTCCTCAGTGAAATACTTGTACATAACACAAATTCTATCTTAAGCCTAAGTTATTTGAGAGTAGATTGTGTATCACACATTAACAAAAAATTGATAAATTCCAAATAAACATTTTCACATTATTTTATTATATATATTTAATTATTTCAAAAAATTATATAGGTTCATGGTAGATGTATCTCACCCAGTTAAAATGGCTTATTTCCAAATGATGGGCAATAAAAAATGCTGGCAAGGATGTGGAGAAAAGGGAACCCTCGTACACTGTTGGTGAGAATGTAAATTAGTACAACTGCTATGGAGAACACTTTGGAGGTTACCCAAAGAACTAAAAATTGAGCTACCTTATGACCTAGCAATCTCATTACTGGGCATATATATCTCAAAGAAATCAAATCATTACGTGAGAGATATCTGCATTCCTAAGTTTGTTTAAGCACTGTTTACAATGGCTAAGACTTGGGAGCAACCTAAGTGCCCACTGATAGATAAATGGATAAAGACAATATGGCACATATACACAATTAAAAGAGAATGAGATCCAGCCATTTGTAACTACGTGGATGGAACTGGAGATTGTTATGTTTGTTCAGTGAACTACAAGGTGAATTGGCTACCATCGATGACATTAGAAAGAGAAAGAAAATATATTAAAATTTGTTTATTATTTCCCAATTCAGGAACTATCTATGACCTTGCAAAATAATATCTTTCCTCTTGTAGTTTCAAAGTAATAAAAGCGAATTAAAAGTTTGATGTTATGATTTGCTGAATTACTGCTTTATTTCATAAAATTGAGACACTGAGGGATATTAAAATAATACATTATTACTTTCTATCTGACTGAAAACATTAAAACTACAAATTAAACTATGATATGTTTTTGATATAAATTATTATTTTTTATTTATCAGAGTCCTAGATTTATCTAGACAAAATCTTATGATGTATTTATCACTCTTATAGTTCATAACAGAAACTATAAAGTGTAAATTAGATGAGGTAAGTGTAAAAGTCTTTAAACTTAATACCTGAATTTTTAGATCACCTTTCAACTTGGAGTCCTTGATATATTGATTTTTCCTTGTGAACCCAAGACTGTTAATCATGCTGCATTTTTTTTTCCTAAAATGTTTTAATATTATGACTTCTGGGATGTTCATCAAAGCTTCTGATACAAAAGTTTTGTTCATATTTCTTCCAGATTGATTAAACTCTTAGCCATTTGCTAAACTAAATTACATGGAAGTTAAATAGTTCTATTTAAATATTCAAAATTTTCCAAGAAATTGATAGTCAACAATTTAACTACATTCCTACCTGTCACATTAACTTATTATACCAAGTTCTTGATTCTTTAACATTACTTCCTCTTTTCTAAGGGATTTGGCAAATTCTTCTGCCTCCATTTGTATTATCTGATGCCTGAATGCATACTCTGTTACATCAAATTTAGTGACAAAGTTAACACAACTTTTATTAGTAGGATATTTTATTTCTGTAGTACCTTAAAGCAGTGCTTCTCATGAAGTACATATAGCCCATGAGGATCTAGATAAAACACAGATTATTATTTATTAGGTAGGATTGGAAGTGGAGACATAGTAAGCTAAAATCCGTATTTTCTGCATATCCCAGATTATGCCAATACATAAGTAGCAAGTATCAGAACATAAACTATCTGGATTTTGCTCTGTAATGAAATATGGAACTGTAGCAATGTCCTCATTAGAATACAATATACATTTTCTGTGAATGTGGTGAACTTGATTTTTACAAGCATACTAAAGGAAGCAAATTGAGACATGTGTCTGAAGATTTTCTTGTTTGTTTCAGGAAAGATTAGACTGTAAATTCATAGAAAGGTGAGACTGTAAATTCATAGATAAAAAGTTCTTGAGGCAGATGAGAAAAAAGACTTACAAACTTTGCCCACATCCCTTCCCATCAGTTTCTTGCCATAAAGAACCCATCTTAAACTACTTGAGCCCAAACTCCTCAGAACCCTAAATAATGCCACTTCTGACTACCCTTCCATGACAGTTCAAAGACCTTGTCAAGGTGGTGTATTCCATTACCAAAGTGTGATGGTGAATAAACTAAGGTTTGCTTTATAACAGGCTATCTTGTGATAATTCATTGAGCTTTAAAAAGCTTAACTTAATCTTTTTGAAGACATTTTGAGTGTCAATTAAATACAGCACATGTTGTTTCAACAGTGTATGTAAATCATTTTAATGATAACAATATATTTGCACAAGTCTAATGATTACATTTGCACAAGTCTAACTAATAGCAACTAAATCAGGATCTCTACCTGACAGTGAATGTAAGATGCCGTTTTTCTGAGAAGCGCATCCAAAAATTAATGATGGTATAAAGTGATATTAAAGTATGCACTTTAGAATATTTGATACATAGTTTTTTACATCTATTTCTATATGCCGCATACACATAAGCACTTAGTAAGTGAAAAACACTTGAGAATATAATTAAACTACTTAGAAGAACTCTGAAGGCTAAGAGCGAGATTGGCTATATAATTTGTGTGTTCCATTGCAAGATGAAACTGTGAAGACCGCTTTTCAAAAATTAAGAACTTCAGACGCATTAAATCAAGCAGAGCTTTAAGCCAACCATAGGGCTCTTCTAAGAGTGGAGCTCTGTGCAACTGCACAGGTTGCATGCCCAGGAAGGTGGCCTTGTCTCACTATATCTCATATATTGAAACCTCAGAGTTCCCATTGCTACAGAGTAACCTTGTGGATCAGAGAACAAATTGAGTAGCTGAGTAATCTGGCTCAAATATTACTTGAGCCATTGACATTTCCCTTACATTGAGTAAGTTAGATAGCTATGCTGAGCATCATTTCATGATCTGTCATTGGGGATAATAATAATAACACTGCTGTAATAATGTTGTTCAGAACTAAATTACTTTACAATATACGAAGTGCTGAAACTTGATAAACTCTGATGCCCGGAGAGACTTATTTGTGCCCTTCTTTTGGTCATTTAGCCAGAAGCTAATTCAAGAAAGTTTCTTACTAATAGCAGCAAAAATAATATGCAAACTCTCTAATTGAGTTTCTGAAATTGCTGATTATTTTCTGTATCACAAAAGGTCCACTGTTGCATAGCTGAATGTGTGGTTTTAGCACCTTTGCCATGCTTGATGTCTACTAGCAATCCTTAGCATTCCTTGGCTGGTAGCCACATCACCTTAATTTCTGGCTCCATCTATACAATGCCTTCTCTTCTCTACCTATTCTCTCCTTGTCGCCAAACTTCCGCCTCTCCTCTGTAAGGACACATGTGATTGCATTTAGTTAGGGGCCACCTAAATAATCCAGGGAAAGTTCCTTCTCTCAAGATCCTTCACCAGATCTTTTGTCATGTAAGGCAATGTTCATTATTTTTACCATATAAGGTAATAGTCACATATTCTGAGCATTAGGACCTGGATATGTATTTTGGGGTCCACCATTTAGCCTACCTCACTCTCCATTTATCACTATCATTAGTTTAAAAAGCAGCATTTCTCAACCTTGTCTGTGCATTGGAAACCTCAAAAGGTACTAATGCCAGGGGCTCACTCAAGGGATAATTATTTAATTAGTTTGGAGAATAGCCTGAACATCAGAAATTTTTAAATCTCCCCAGCTGATTCTAAAATTTGACGAAGATTGTAAAACATTGAATTAGGTAATAGCCTAAAATTCTTCCAAGATTTTCAATTAAGGACAACTTTAAAAACAGTGATAATACAAAAAGACTTGCAGCACTTAATATTAGGAACTCATGTAAGTAATTCGTATTAATGAAAATCTGGAGGGTATAAATAGGGAGGATACTGAGAATGTAATCACAGATTTACCTGACTTAATCAACATAGGTCTATTATTTGGAGCTTCTGGATTCATTGTAGTAGCATAAACAGCTGTGGGGATTCACATTATTGGTCAGATTGCAATGATATCCCATGGCAAATTAAATGAAAATGTTAGCAATCCCAAGGAAGTAAGTTGAGAAATAAATGCAAACAATTTTGACAGAGAAAAAAGTGCTTGAGTGAATTTAACATGGACCACCCACTACCTAAATCCCCTATGAGAACACTCTTCATCAAGGGCCAGGATATGCTTTGGGGAGAGTTGAGGATGTCATCATTTTTCAAAAATGCTTTCATGGTAATTTTCTATAGCTCATAGATACTGATATAGGTTCTATTGGTAAAACAGATTCAACTCAACTGCATTCAAGAGAATGAGTGGGACCCAGGAAGGCAGAGATCAAATAGTGGCACAGTAATTTTAGATACAAGGTAGATAGACATTGTTGCCACAACAGACAGAAGAGCTGGTAAGTTCATCAAAATGGTTTGCCTGAAGGATGTTTGTAAGGTCTAATTTGTTATGACCCTAAGGAGTAAAATTGTAGGCAGCCTTCCAAAAGGTCACCTTTATTTTAATTAAAAATTATTTTTGTGTGTGCAACTGAGAAAAACGTATATAGATAATATATGTTTATATGTAAACAAATTTTGAGTCATAGCACCTAACTCAGTTCCCATCAAGTCTGTGAATTCTGAGAGAACTCACTGAATAAAAAGAGAACTGCTTGAACCAGGGAGGCAGAGATTACAGTGAGCCTAGATGGTGCTATGCACTCCAGCCTGGGTGACAGAGTGAGAGACTCTGTCTCAAAACCAAACCAAAACAAAACATTGAATATAAATAAATATTATAGCTTGTTGTATGACTTTTAAAATGTAAAAATATATCAAGTAGTTTGTAGCTATAACAAGAAATGTTATCTCCAAAAAAAGAAAAGATTAAATAGGCCAGGTGCAGTGCCCACAACTGGTCTCAGCATTTTGGAAGTTCAGAAGAGCAGATTACTGGGGCTCAGGATTTTAAGATCAGGCTGAGCAACATGGTACAACTTTGTCTCTACAAAAAATACAAAAACTAGCTGGACGTGATGGCGTATGCCTGTAGTCTCAGCTACTTGGGAGTCTGACATAGGAGGATCATTTCTTATAGGTTTGCATTAAGTGTTCTGAGGGGATAATGGAATTCAATTAAAAACATGTAGAAAGCTGAAAGAGTTAGATACCCTAGCAATAAACAGCAAATGCAATTAACTTAATGTAAGGTACATATTAATCATCAGCAACTACTCTGTGTCAGACACTCCTTAAGTCCTTTACATATATTAACTCATTTAATATTCACAAAAATCTTGTGAGATGTAAAATTCTTATCTGTAATTTCCATATGTAGAAACTGAGACATAGTGATCTTGAGTAGATGGCCCAAGGACACACAGCAAAAATGGATTAGATCTGGGATTTAAGCAGTACTCTAATTCTAGAGTATAGACTTGATCACTCTGCTGTGATACTACAGCAAGATATAAAAAATGAGTAGAAAGTAAATGTACAGGATGAAGACAGAGACAGAATAAGTCTTCTTCAATTTAATGATTCGTGAGTCAAAGCAACTATTTGTGTTAACTAAAATGTTATGATAGGAAATATCAATAAACCTGATATAATTAAAGTTTTTGGTGAAAAATGTCAACTTCGGGATCTTTTATTGAGCATGGCTTCACATAGTATAAAAAACTACGTCACTATTATAGTACATTAATAAGCACAAGGCAAATTATAAGAAAACATACATGAGTAATTTGAAAAAATGTTATATGGGGCAATTAGGCCAATAGGAACATGATAAAAATACAGTCATGCTAAGAGAATTTTATTCGATAAATATTGTTCTAGTAACCACAGTGTCCAGGCACTTTCAGCTATTGAGATATTTCAGTGAACTAAATAAAAAGCTGGGACTTTGCAGACTTTCTGGTTAAATAATGGACAGCATAAAATCCACAATACTCATAGTGTGTCACAAAGCTATTTTCAAAGACATTTTTAAAAGATAGGTAATAACAAGGGAGATTAAAAGTGCCAGCACTGAGATGAGAGTTGAATTAGACAAAATCAGAACAAGTAATATTTGAATAAATTATTAAGAAGAAGATGGAGTTGAAGTTATAATAAAAATATTTGGCAAAATTGTGTGGCACTTACAGCAGTGTAAAGACCCCAAGTCAGGAAAGAATCTTCTGTGTTCAAGAAATAGCCACAAAGCCAATGCAGCAAAGGGATGGATGGGGTGAGTAACAGAAATGAACTCAGAGGAATAATAAAGAGGTGAATCCTATGGGGACTTCTAGGCTATTTTATAAACTTAAACTTTTACTGTCAAGTGTATGGATGTCCTTGAAGGGCTTTAGCTGGAAGAGAGATGTAATATGATTAAGATTTTTAAAGAATCATTCTGGCAGCTTTGTTGACTAAAGAAGGGTAGAATGGATGTGGCTTAGGCAGCGATAGGAGCGGATGTTGCAGATGGGGTGTTTTATACTATTTCAGAAAAGAGAGAACTATGGCTTTGATCAAGGTCATTTTAATAGAACTGGACTCAGTAAAGGAGTATAGGAAAGAGTGAAGCAGTTTCACTAAGCACTGGTTTCTAACTTGTCTGAGTCTGGTAAGACAGAACACACAAGTTCCGTGAAGCAGATTCATTGCTTACATATAGGCAGCAAGAAACAACAGAAGCCTAGGATTCATTGTGGGTTGGCCTCCCAAGGCCTCAGAAAGCTGCCCAGGATAGATGAATTTAAACTGCACATGCCTCATTTGCACTGTAGATGAGGGAACTCAGAATGCAGCCTCCTGGGTTTGATCTCCCTTTGTAATAGGATTCCCTGGACTAAAGGGTTGAAGAACAACTTGTTTCTAAGGGGAACTGGAGGGGAGCCTGAGCTTTTCTGGCCAGCTCCATCTTTTCTTATGATGTTGCATTCCCCACACATTCTCCAGTTCCTCTTGAGGACTACAGATTAGAAAAGGGAAATAACTGAGTTCTCCAATAATGTGGGAAGAAAATAAAGTAAGTGTGATATCCCGGAAACCAAGTAAAGAAAGGTGCTAAGAAAGAAGGAATGACCAACTGCACCAAATACTGGCTGGTGGTTCAAATAAAGAAGGCCAGATATAGTGGATTTAACAATGTAGGGAACATTGGGTTTTGTAATAAAAGCAATTTTATTGGAGTGCTGGGCTTGAAAGCCAGAGGAGAATAGATTAATACATGATTATTACCATGATATATTTTATTTGAATGCCATTTTGTAGATTACAGGTGCTACTTTTTAATATATTCACAAAATAAAATGAAGTTGCATTATATACATCCATGTAGGTGATATCATGAATAGAAAGTACAATATAAACAAGTAAGGAGAATAAATATACTATGATTTAATTTATATGAAATTCAAAACAAGCAAAATTTGATAGCATATATATTTTTATTACAGGTGCTATTTGTTTCTAAACACTGGAATTTCTGCATATTAAAAATTAACAATATCCTTTAAATTCTAAGCCAATTAAAAAATGGACACAAGAATTAAATAATCAAAGCAAAACTAAACAGGGAAGTCTGGTTTTGTGTTCAAAGTGGGCTTAGTAATTTTCTTTTCCTGAATTGAAACTGCCTTCTAGATAAAATGAGCACACAGAGACGCCCACAGCTCTCTCCCAATGAGAATTTATATAGCTTATTGTTGGTAGATGCTGAGATAGAGCTACAAGGTTAATTATTTTATTTAAATTTCCCATTTAATAAATCATTCAACATTCCCTGTCCATAATGGGGACTCCAGTGTGGAGAGGAGTGTTTAAGTTCACCTCAACCATAACTCCCGTAGACCTGGGCAAGTGCAGCCCCTGGCTCAGATCCTGTGCCTCAAGGGGCCTGATGCTGTGGAGTGCCCCCCTGGAAAAGTCTACTACGTCCCCTTCCAGTGTGTCTTGGACAGACCAGAGTATAGCGGTTATGGCCTTGCAAACTGTTGGGGCAGCTCTACTGCAGCTCTACCGGAATAGGGTAAATGTCTCCTGACTACAAATTAAAGAAGGAATACGAGGTAATAACTGTTGAACAACCATGTTTTTCTTATTTGCTTCTCACAGCAACCTGATAAGTAATATTAATGTGGTATTTCATATGAAAGGAAAAATTTAGAAGTGAAATGAGCTGCCAATAGTTATAGAGCTCTTTGCCAGAACTAGATGTAATGTCTTGAAATCATCTTTACATTACAATTTAATTTTACAATGTAATAACTGTATATTTAGGTGCAGTGGCACACAGGAGCGACATATTCATAGAAACAAGATTCATGGCATACAACACACTCTAGGACATTATCTTTAGTTCAGGAATTTTTTTTTTTTTTTTTTTGTCTATTTGGTTCATGTGGCTGCAAACGAATTATTACAATGCTAATTATTCTATACAGTAAAGGGAAGTTTAAATATGGTTTGGACATTTTATTGACTATTAAAATATTTTAGTCTGTTTAATTCAGTAATTAGCTTTTGTTTAAATACAATTGAAACTAAGAATTTGCTCAATACGCAGTTAATAGATATATACATTTGTGCAACTGTCTACTTGGCCATCTGGTCCTTTGCAGACCTTGCCTCCCAAGAACCAGCAACCACATATCTGAAAAGGAGCAAATGCTTTAGGTTTTCACAGATTTATCTGGGACTTCCTCATATGTTCACTCTACTATGTATTTGTGCCAAGGGATCTTTCACTCCCTTTCTTTCTGTACTTATATCACTCAGCACTGTTTTCCACAAAATATGAATCTGCTCCATCTTCCAAGCTAATTTTGACAACAGGAAAAGATTATGTAACCTTTATACAGAGAAGTGTTTTTTCTATGGTTCATTGTAGAAAATAATCCAACATTTCTCACCTTTCTAAAACCTATGTGCCTTTTTGATACACCTTAAAATTACATATTATGCATTAACATGGTTTGGCACTTCACAAAAATATTTTTGGATCCCACAGTTAAGTGAGAACATGTGATATTTGTCTTTCTGTGCCTTGCTTATTTCACTTAACGTATTCCTTTTGCATATGTACCGCATTTTCTTTATCCATTCATCCACTGAAAGATCCTTAGGTTGCTTACAATTCTTAGCTACTGTTAACAGTGCTGCAACAAACATAGATGTACAGATATCCCTTCAATATATTTATTTTCTTTCTTTCTTCAGGGCATACACCCAGCAGTAAGATTGGTGGATCATATGATAGCTCATATTGTAGTTTTTTTGAGAAACCTTCAAACAATTCTTTACAGTGGTTGTCTTAATTTGCATTCCCACTAAGAGTGTACAGGATTCCCTTTTCTCCACATCCTCACCAGCCTTTTTCTGTATGTAAGCCACTTTAACTGGAGTGAGATTTTATTTCATTTTAGTTTTGGTTTGCATTTATCTAATAATCAATGATATTGAGCACATTTTCATACTCCTGTTTACCATTTACATGTCTTCTTTTGAACCACATCTATTCAAATATTTTTCCATTTTTAATGGTATTATTAGATTATTTCCTATAGAGTTATTTGAGTTCTTTATATAATCTGGTTATTAATTCCTTGTCAGATGGGTGGTTTGCAAATATTTTCTCATATTTTGTGGGTTGTCTCTTCACTTTCTTGACTTTATCCTTTGCTGTGCAGAAGCTTTTTTAACTTGATGTGATTCTATTTGTCCATTTTTGCTTTGGTCGCCTGTGCTTGTGGGATATTACTCAAGAAAGCCTTGCCCAGACGAATGTCCTGGAGAGTTTTTCCAGTGTTTTACCCTCTCGTCCAGGGCAGCTCCAGAAATGCCATCCAATAGTCATGTCCTGCAACTGGGGACTCCAAGAATCAGCTTGGTGCTCTGCCCTACTGTGATCATGCCGGCATCTAGAGCCAGCAATTCTCTGAGGCTCACCTAAGTAATACTTGGGTATCATTGTTGGTTATTCAGGGCCCATCAGCTCTTCCGTTAGCAGTAATGAAAGCTGCCAGGACTGGCTCCTGCCCTTTGAGATAGTGGGTTCACTTCTTGCCCAGGGTGTGTCTAGAAATGTCATACAGGAACTAAATCCTAGACCTGGGGCCTCACGACTCTCACCAATGCCCTATTCTTCTGTGGCTGAGCTAGTACCTACAATGCAAAGTCCTCCCCACTCCTCCCTCTCATCAAGTAGAAGGAAGAAGTCTCTTTCAGAGCTACGATCTGTGCAATCTAGAGTTACAGTAGGAGTAATACCAGCACTCCCTTAGCCACCCCAACAGGTGTCTCCTAGTTCACATGCCCTTTCTCCTTACAGTCCACTGCCTCTGGGCCTAGTTCGGCACTAAGACTCAGATAAGATTTGCAGTCCTTATGGCCTAGACTGCATTTCAAATTTACTTAGAGACATGGTATACTTCTGCCTTCGGGGGTGACTTTTATAGGCACTTAAATTCAGACCATTACGATCACCAGTTCCTCTCTGGCTAAGGCTGGTAAGTTTGGTCTGTTTTGTTTTTTTTTTTTTCTCTCTGTTCTAACAGGAGAGAGACTTGAACTCAGCACTGAGTTCAAGGCCTTACAATATGTGTGCTCTCTCTTTCCCAGTGCCCAGAGATGATCTCAGCACTACACCTTCAGGGGAAAGGGGAAGGGTAACCTTGGTGATTCAAGACTGTTTCTTCAATTTTTTGAGTGCCTGTTTCAGTGATATAAAGTTATATCCAGGTACTATGACTGCTCAACTAATTTTTTTGTTCTTATGAAGGTGCTTCTTCTGTGAAGATAGTTGTTAAATTGGTGTTATTGTGGGGCATGGGGAACAATCAGTGGAGCCTTCTATTCTGCCATCTTGTTTCACCTTCATTCTCCTGTGGAAATTTTTATGTAAAGATTGATATCTCAGAACTCCCAGTAGTAAGTAAGCTGACTGGCCAGTTTTAATTTTCTGGGTGAATGTGATAAGTCATATATAGCCTCTGAAAGTCAGGAAAAGTATCTGAAAATCAATAGTCATATTTCAGCCTTAAAGATAGGTTAAACATAATGTTTCAAATCAGAACAAGTTAGTTTGATCCTCTGTTTAACGTCAAAAAGTCTTGTACGGGTAAAGCACAGAGACAAAAATAGATCATGGGCTATGTTGTTCAAGTAACTCAGTTTATTCATGTTTGTTTGAGCAGGATTACAGAGCTGCTTACTCCCTGTGGAGAACCTATATTCTGTGTTAACTTTGGTTACTTAGTTATCAGACAAGCTAGGTCTTCTCTTGACTTTCTTATGGGTCTTGCCTTTGTCATTGTCAGTGTTGAAGTTGAGATCTCTTTCCAAACTAAGATGAACAATGGTAAAGGTGTCTGTCAGATCAGAGATAATTTACTTTGACTACACTAAAATGTAGTACTATCTGATAGCAAAAATATGTTTTAGAATTATGATTGAATAATTTCTTGTCAACCTCTGGCTGAATAAGCTTAGAAAATCTGTTAATCATTGTGATTTTCAGTTTCTTTATCTGTAAGAGAGAATCATGAATTCATTCTTTTAACTAAACAAAGAGCTGTTTATGGAACAAGTGATGATAAAAATATTTGTTAGAATATTTTAAATAATTTTTAAAAATATGTATTTTTATTTAACTTTTATGTTAGGTTCTGAGTACATGTGAAGGTTTGTTATATAAATGAACTTGTGTCATGGAGTTTGTTGTATTAAACACTGTTTTAAAAAGCACACTTTCATTAATATATTGATGTAAACATTCAACAAATGTTCATCTTCTTCTGATCTTTCATCTATTCCATATCTCATTTATACCTCTATTTAGGTCATTTATAGTTGCTGCTGTGTCTCTTCATAGCTTTAATAATATTTTTACATAAAATGGTTACTCCTGTCAATATTATATGACTTACGGTAATTCTAAATTACTTAAAAAATACTTGAAAGTCACAAATAAATACCTAAATTTATGCAAATTTATACTCACTGTTCTTCAATGTGAGGTTTAAGGGAAGCACAGTACTTCACTTAAAATTTTATTTTATTTTCCTTTATTTTATTTTATTTATTTAATTTTTGAGACAGAGTCTCCTTGACTTCCAGGCTCAAGTGTAGTGGCACAATCTCAGCCCACTGCAACCTCCACCTCCCAGGTTGGAGCAATTCCTGTGCCTCAGCTTCTCAAGTAGCTGGGATTACAGGTGCCCACCACCAAGCCTAGCTAATTTATTTTATTTTATTTTATTTTTAGTAGAGACGAGGTTTCACCATGTTAGGCCAGGCTGATCTCAAACTCCTGACCTTAAGTGATGTGCCCACCTTGGCATTCCAAAGTGCTGGGATTACACATGTAAGTCACTGTGCAAGACCTCAAATTTTATTTTAATTTCTCATTATTTAAGAGAGAATTTTTCCATTCGAATTTCTGATTTTTCCACCTGGTGTAAGTCAGCATCTAATGGTAATTTTATTATTTTAACATTAAATGTGATTGTATTAAATGCTTACCATGCAGAAATGCCTGGAAAGAAATGAACATTTTTCAAATAATGAGGAAGTAAAAGGAGTCCAAAAATGTAACTGAAAGCCCCACTTCCATGTATGCAATGAATCAATCTTTGTGCCATTTAATTAAGTTGGAAATTTATAAATACTAAAATTATAACTGCACTTACATGAATGTATTAACCTTCAAGAGTATATACAGATGTTTAATTTGTACTTAGCAAGATATAAATACCAAATTAGATGTTAATTAATTGATTAAAATATCTTATATTTGAGTAGTTATTTAAAATCTGACATTCAATAAACACCTTTCAAAAGCAGATGGAGTTTTGGTCTGCATTTCTCCATCTATTTTCAGCCTTAAATTTTATTTATCATTTGTTAAACTCCAAATATGTGTCAGATGCCATGTGATGCTCTCTTTCTGCCCCAAAAAACATTTTTCTAATTTAAACTCTAACCAATTATGACCAATTCTACTGCTAAATGTTCATTTCTTTCCTAAGCAAACTTGAATGTTATGGTCCTAGATATGTTTGCAGAATGAAAATTTTTCTAATATTTTATTTTTGATATTCTTATATACTTGATTTCAATTTATCCAAACTTTACTTTGTCATCTCTCTATAACTCAGTGTTAAATTATTTCATTGAAAAGTTATTTACAATTATATTGGTATTAATCATTGACAATGTCTCATAGCATCTTTTCCTGGCAATCATTTGTTAGTGATTCATCTCTTTTTTCTCTTTGTCAATAATTTATTCTTGATAACTTTTTAATAACATTCTATAGCTAAGTATAGAAGCCAAAGAAAGTTCTTAACTTGGCTCATTATTTATTATTGTTTGTTAATACATCTGATATTTTGATATTTTAAATGAGATCTGTGTTAATTAAACACAGATAGTAAACAGGAAATAGAACATTTTGTAAAGGGAGAGTAAATCCATAGAAAGATTATTATGCATACTAAGCATATACAAATCCACTTTTGTTAGCTTTTCTTGTTGTTGTTAATATTACCATATTCGGAAAATGAAATAGACATGTAAATGTTAGACATTTATATCCTCCTTTACTTTTAATTAAAAAGCAATATTAAAAATAGAAACATAGAAAAATAATTGCAAGCATAATAGAAAAAGGCTTATTACCCTTAAAACATGAATTCTTGAAAATATATAACTAATCACTTTTCCTTTATTACAATACTGAATAAGTGTATGAAATGATAATTGTTAGAGAAAAATACAGATAGGCAGCACACATCAAAATATGATCATTTCCACTGGGAAACATTCTAGAATAGAGACTTCTTATGACTTGAATTAATAAAATTTACAATATCTTATTTTACTTTTTTAATTTTTAAAATTATTTTATTACAATAGCTTCAAAAGTACGAGTAGTTTTTGGTTACATGGCTGAATTGTATAGTGGTGAAATCTGTGATTTTAGTACACCTATTACCTGAGTAGTGTACATAATGGCTCAACAGGTAGATATTCACCCCTCAGCCACTTCCTACCCTCTACTCTCTGAGCTCCAATGTTCATTATGCTAACCTGTATTTCTTTGGGTACCTAAGAAGTGAATAAAGAGCATGTGAGATACATACATATATATATACACACACACTCATACATATACACCATGAAATACTATTAAACCATAAAAAAATTAAATAATACCTCTGTAGCAAGAAAATATTATTTATTACTTATGATGCTCATATCTATGCAGAAATGAAAATGTTCATAAAATGGTGAAAAGCATTCTGACAGTAGGATGTATTTCATTTTAAAAAAATTTTTCTATCAGTTATTCTAAAGATGATAAGAAATAACAGTGAATGCTTTCTATAGAATTTTTCATAATAGCCAAAAAATGGCAAAGACTAATGGCATGAAAAGTGGTTGAATTAAGATAGTAACAAGGCAGGTCGCAGAACTCTGAACTCAATTTTATCCTAAGTTTTCAGTTAAACTAAAATCTATATTAGTTCTCTAAAACTATGTATTAGAGAAGAAAGCCAAAATTATATCTATATATATCTATATAGATATATATATATAGATATATATATATATATCAAGCTTACAGATGTGAACCTAAACACACACACACACACACACACACACACACACATATTGTGTATGTGTATATATGTATCTCTCCAGCTCCTGGATTTATTAATCTTTTGAAGGGTTTTTTGTGTCTCTAACTCCTTTAGTTCTACTCTGATCTTAGTTATTTCTTGTCTTCTGCTAGCTTTTGAGTTTATTTGACCTTGCTCCTCTAGCTCTTTCAATTTTGATGATAGGGTGTCGATTTTAGATCTTTCCTTGCTTCTCATGTGGGCATTTTTTGCTGTAAATTTCCCTCTTGACACTGCTTTAAATGTGTCCCAGAGATTCTGGTATATTGTGTATTCGTTCTCATTGGTTTCAAAGAACATCTTTATTTCTGCCTTCATTTCTTGTTTATCCAGTCAACATTCAAGAGCCAGTTGTTCAGTTTCCATGAAGTTGTTTGGTTCTGAGTGAGTTTCTCTATCCTGAGTTCTAACTTGATTGCACTGTGGTCTGAGAGACTGTTTGTTAGGATTTCCGTTCTTTTGCATAT
Source organism: Cacajao melanocephalus (assembly GCA_963573385.1). Lineage (NCBI taxonomy): Eukaryota > Metazoa > Chordata > Mammalia > Primates > Pitheciidae > Cacajao > Cacajao melanocephalus. Next base: position 180,304 of record CAUYLG010049963.1, on the reverse strand, counting down.
GCTGAGGAGTGTTTTACTTCCAATTATGTGGTCAATTCTAGAGTAAGTGCAATGTAGTGCTAAGAAGAATACTTGACTGTATTATGATCTTTTACAGATCCAAAATGATTTTCAGATGGTCTTTTGGAGATTCTGAAGATATGACAAAATGTAGCTTCCTGATTTTTATAGGACACTCTTGGCTGATAGTATCTGCTTTATTTTTCACAATAGAATTCAGCTCTCTTAACTTACTCAGTTAGGTTATCTGTCTGAACCTAGTTGGCATTTACTCTTAAAAAGTGTGTTGACCAAAATATCTTGCAGTAGTGATATGCCATTAAAAAACTGAGATTTTCACATGATCGAGTTTATGAAATTAATGCTTCTAATTTTAAAAACATTATATTTGTGTGTATGTATTCCTTGAAGCAGGAGTGACTTATCGTTATTTGTGTTTAAGGTATCTAACGAGAACAAATTAAAGGACAATGAGGTGAAAGTTTATTTTAATTTAAGAATAAAAAGTATGTAAGGAGACATTCTATATGTTCTTTCGTATTGATAAAATTAGAGGTTACAATTAAACATTGAAATGTTTTTTCACAGAACACTTGTATGTTCATCCTAGCATAATTTGCACTACATTTTCTAGCCACAGATTATTATATTCATGTTGTAAATAGATGAATTAGCAATATTAAGTTAACTTTATATGTGACATACATTTTCCATGTCCTCATATGTAAATTTTTAGAGTAATTTACAATGGGATTTTCTTTTATATAAGAAGAGAAAGTGTTCTCTAAGAGGTGCGTAAAGTGATTCAGATAAGAAGAAATTCAGGGATTTGTTAAAATATTTCAACTTGAAGCAGGCTAATATGCTTTGCCTTAGTCTTTACCTTTCTCTTTCTGAGTCTCACTGCATGAATTCCTCCCTGATGGACAGCATGCATATGCATCTCGGTGTGTAGAAGTTTAAGACATGGTAAAGCCATTCATCTTCTCTGAATGCCTGGATGATTATAAGCACAGACGTTTTATGTTCAACAGAGGATTACACCAGAAAGATTGGTTAAGTACACATTAGTTTCGTTGTCGGATCTGTACATGGAGTCTTTCATATGGAATACAGTGTGCTGTCTTCAGCCACTGGATTAGATCAGAGAGTTAGTACCTGGACTACATTTTACCTCACGGCTTCCCCACTCCTACAGAATTGCTTTTGTGAATTCCTTATCATTCAATATTGGAGAAAATGCTATCACAACGTACAGGAAGCATATCCTTATCATGGCTGTTCTAAGAAAATGTCATCAATGACTTTATTATGGTAAACATTGTCTGAGGAGATTCCCTCTTGTTCCTCCAAGAACATATTTAATTTTATGATCACTGTGAATGAGCAGACTAACTTCTTTTTACAAGAGTTTTTAACAAACTTTGAGCCAAATTTTTGGTCCACAGATACAAGAAGGTAGTTGTTATGAATATCTTGAATTTTATTACTAATTTCTGTCTCTACCCTAGCTTTTCTTTTTTTTTTTTTATTTTACGGCATATAAATATATACACATATGTATATAGACATATATTCTAATAAGCCATTTGAATACATCTATAATTAAGCTTTATATATTCTTTAACATCCTTTCTGGTATAATGTGTGTCCATAGCAAACAAATACGTACATAATGTAAATATTACCAAGATCACCTGAGATTGTATGTGTGTTTAACAGTAATGTTAAAAGGAAAATGCCAGTGCATCTCATGTGCAATTCTAAATAACTTCACCATGATATATTTCAAAATAAGTTACATGGTAGCCACGGCTTTTAAGATAAACTTTCCTTATATCAAACCTTCAATTTTTGCATAGTATTTTTAATTTTTAAATCCTTTTAATTTTTAATATTTAAATCCTTTGATTTAGTATAAAAGCAAACATTTATTCTTTGTACATCTGGCATAGAGAACCAAATAAATAAAAATTTAGCAAAATCAACTCATTACATGTTATAATAAAATAATAATGGCTGTTCTGGTCCACATGAAATTTCATTGCTAGCTCTAGAATTTATGATTTCTTTTCTTTATCTTCTTGGGTACTATATTTTCCTGATTGTAATCTTTCTCTCTGTCTTCAAATTCTCCCCTACAAGTGAAAACACTAATAGTTACTTAACTTTAGACCTAAATGTTCACATCCTAGATAATCATCTAACCTCCATCTAGATAGTCACAGATGCCTCAGAACCAATCTGTTCTAAACTGAATTTATCACTCTATCATTCATCACTTATTCAATATCACCCCCACTCAAAAAATGTCTCCTGCCAATTTCACGCCATATCTCAGGGTGACACTGTTTCCAGTTTCTCAAGCCAGAAAAAATAATTCTCTCTTAATCCATCTTCTCACTTGACCAGCCTCATTTTCAATTATTTATTGAATACTAAGAAGTCAAACTTTGAAATACTTATTGAGTCTATAATCTTCTCTCTAACATGATTATTTATCCTCTGAATCAGGCAGCAGTTTCCCAGTTAATACCCTTGCCTCCAACCTTGTCTTTCCTCAATATATTCACACAGCAAAATGCAGGTTCTAAAATGCAATTAAACATTTCATTGCCTTCTGGATGAAATCCAATATCACAGCATGACCAATAAGTTTTTAAATTTCCTTACATATTACCTTATATTCAAAATATTGAAATTGAGTTCTGTTTCCATGAAGTATTGGATACTTGCCAGAAAAGTCTTCCAAAAACCTTATATTATCAAGTTATATTGTGATTGCCTACACTAAAGTTTGTATTCCTGGCTTTCAAATCTTTCATAGCTTGCTACAAGGGTAATTTATCAATTCCTTCATTTTCCTGTGGCATTATAAGTGACCTTTTAATTCTGTTGGTCTACTCAGTGGCCTCCAAATTATTGCATGTATAGTTCCTCGCTCTTTTACTTCTCTATGGATTTAACCTCACCTAGAATTTGTTATATATTGTATCTCTACTTTTATTCATAGATTAATATACTCAGAGACTAATTCATCTCTCTGTTATTTAAAGAGCTTCTATATACCCATATTACATAGGTTTTATTATTTTCCATTTAAGGATTTGTGGAACGTAAACAGAAATAACTATCTCAATGTTTGTCCTTTAACTGGGTGCACACACCTATGCATTCAGAATAGCAGATGACAAGTTTGGTGCGTGTGTGTTTGTCTACAAGCTATGGCTATAAGACATTGAAACAGATCTTTTGAACAACTATGAATGTTTTCTTTATTAAAGTTATTTAACTCTCCTCTAAAGTCCTTCAGAAATTCTTAGGGAATTATTCCCCATTTCTTCTTTAAATCTATGAAATAGGTATGTTTACTACTTCCTGCCAATATACACACTTTCATATGAATTATACTGTATTTTAAAATAATTTTCATTTTCACATGACATCTCTCTGTATCTCTGTATCTCCCTCTCTCTCTGTTTCTGTCTCTCTCTCTTTCCTCCCCACTGCACTTTCTCTCTCCAAACTAACAACAACTTGAGAATAAATGCATGTTTCTTTACTGTTGGGCACATCATAACCCACAATATCTTGGGAAAGAAATTTCTCTGAAATCTCAAGATCTATTTAAAATTATGTATACATCTGCTTTCTATTTTAAATTAAAATAGTATTGTTCTGTTAAAATAAATATATAAAGCACTTACTATTAGCAAAACCAAGCAACCAAAATATTCTTAACATTGCTATTTACATTTTCAATCAATTGGTGATGTGGTTTCACTGAGTCTATCATATTTCTTCCAGGCATTTTTTTCTGATCTGCTTAATTGCAACAATATTACACTATACTTTTACTTAATATGAGTGTACAAACTGAAGCAATGTAAATGTTGCTGCAAAGTAATGGTCCATAAGTTTATATTTTGATATTTCCCATATGAAAACAGCATAATAAACATCTAAGTATATCCCATGCTTTTCATCATAAATAGTATTTATTCTGATTCATCTATTGTAATAGTGATGGTAATAGCATTTTTAATGAAAAACTTATTGTGGTCTTGTGGAACACTATTGTTTGACATAATTTGATTATTTCAAGTTTAATGCGAATCATTAAAATAAATAATTCATTGATATTAATCTGTGATATTTTAAACTTCTTGTTTTCAATAATTATGTTTCCAGTTAAAACATAAACCAAACATTATTACACCTTGAATGATTAATATGGAATTTACTAAACCAACTAATCACACAAAACAATATTTTATTTGGTGAAGGCATTTTACCAAAAAATATTTATTGGTAATTTTATATTTTATTCCTTTTGTGGCATGGGGTGGAATGGAATTTAACATTAATTGAGGAATTATAATTATTGGTGGGGAATATATATATATTTATATAGAAAGCATTATGTATATATATTCATTCTTAAAATATTACATTCAATTTTTTAAAATTTGCTTTTTACAAGCTTCTCTTGAGTGATCAAGAAATCTTAAATAGTCAAGTTTTTAGACCAGCAATAGCTGGTCATCTAAATAACATTAGATCAATTATCTGTTCTTCCTGTAAAAGCAGACTGAGCATAGTTATAATTGTAGCATTGGAAATAACACAGATGACAACAGCCTCAAAAGAACATTTTTTATTCAGAAAGCAAAAACTGATTTCCCCTCACACCTCTTTGAAGATTCTTGCATAAGATCCTTAATATGTTGAACTATATTTTATTCTCTTTCTATTAGCTTATGATAGCATTTTTCTGTATGAGATGAGGTTTCCTAGGTTATTTTTTATCCTACTGTGATTTGCTTCATACTTAGGGAAATATTCTATTGTTAAAAAAGATGATCACTTCTTGGTGATATGAAAAAATCATCTATATCTTCTGCCTTGATACAAGAATTAAGGTGATGCAAAACTTATTTCATCCAAGTGAAGTTTTGTCTCAGAATTTTAAATGATGCTTGCAACTTTCACATTTTTACTTGATACAACCACTTGTACTAGCTACTTGTTATAATCACTTGAACTAGCTACTTGTTGAACTACCACGCCTGGCCAATTTTTGTACTTTTAGTAGAGACGGGGTTTCGCCATTTTGCCCAAACTGGTCTTGAACTCCTGACTTCAGGTGATCCACCTGCCTCAGCCTCCCAAAGTGCTGGGATTACAGGCATGAGCCACTGCTCCTGGCCATGGATTTTATATTAAATGGTAGATGTAGCTGTCTTATAAAGTAAATTTGTAAAATTAAACCCTTAAATCTTTACATTGATTGGCATGGAAGGACAATAGAGAGCATTTTTCAATTATAAATAAGCAGAAAAAATAATATACATATGTATATATGTTTATACTATATATACATACATATATGTTTATAGATATATACATACATCTATATATCCCCTTAAATAAAAATATAGAGGCAAGATCTTTATTAGGCTTTTTGTATTACAAATTTATGTATTCTTAGTTTGTGTTATCATCCAAGTAAACTAAAGGTATTTTAATATGGTGCCTGAATAATTTTAGCCCCAAGCAATTAGCTCTTCAGTTTCCTTTTAATAGATGCACGTTTGTTTTAAACTTAGTCACTTCTTTATTTCATATTTTCCTGATGAAAGAAGAGACATACTATTTTGATCCACGTTTTCTGAAGAAAAGCAGAAAAGTCTACTTAAAAATTTTATTAAAATATAGTTTTGAAAATTCAAAATATTCAATGTTCATTGATCTTAATTTTCACTCAAATTTTATACATGCTAATTAAGTGAAAATTACTCCATAATTAGCTTAAATATATTTTAATTACATTATTCACAGATTTTTATATCTCATAATTTTTCAAATAATGCTCTGGAAAAGCATTCTCTGAGTATTTGAGTTTCAGTTGAACAAAAAATTGAAAAAGAATGACAGAATGTGGCATTTGCCAGGCTTAAATGGTGGTAGAATATTTTTGATGTTTTCTGGCATGCTTTATAAAAAATATCGAACAAAAGTAATGTAACTTTTTCAGAATCTTTATATATTTCAAAATGTCTTAACAATTGCTTAGAGGTAAGCCTATGGAAAAACTAGTAGAGAAACTTACCATCAATTCACTGTTAAATAGTAATGATTTGTCTCTCAACAGATTGAGTGCCTCAAATATTGTTACACTTAATTCTGGCAAATACCATTTATTCCATTATTTAATATGTATTGATTGAGCATTTATTTTATGCTAAATAATAGAGATGTAATGGTAAAAATTGTAAGCAGGCTGCTTAAATTCACTAGGGCTTCTGGAAGGAGGTAGAGAAGTATAAAACTACAACTATAAGGGAAGCATTATAAAGGATTTCAAGAGGACAAATAAAGGGGATTGTCTCAGCACCCTTTTAGATCAGGGAATTATTTTCAGAAAGGATAATTTCAAAGCAGAGAACTGAAGAATAAACAGATGATGTTGGGAGGGAGGAATGTTGAAAATACAGAATAAGCTCTGTTTAATCTGGATGAGTTCTGTGAGCTGTGAAAAATTTAGTATAACTAGAGTTGAAGCATGAGGGGTGAGTAGGGAAGACAAAGAGAATGGAAGACATGAGAAAGGCTAGAAAGTTAACCAGGGGAAACTTGATCAAAGGGGCCTGAAAGCCATGTGAAAACTTTGGACTTTTTCTTAAAAACAAGAAACACTACTTAAGTCTAAGCATGAGAATCAAATAATCAGATATGTATGCTGGTTTTCACTGAGAATTAACATACATATGGTAAAGTATAACATAGTGCCTATAGTTAAGGAGATGGTATTATGCAATTCAAAATTTGTTAAGAAGGTAGAGCTCATGTTAAGTGTTCTTACCAGAAAAGCACATAAAACAAACAAACAAAAAATAAAGTGACACAAGGAAAGTTTGGGTGCTGTTAGAAATAAGATTACCTTGATTGTGGTGATAGTATCACAGTGTATGTCTATGTTCAAACTTATCCAATTGTTCACATTTAATATGTGTAGTTCTTTGTATATCAATTATTCCTCAATAAAGGTACTAATAAAAAATTAATGTCTTTAAAAAGTAAACAGCTCAATAAAAATCCACTACACGGGTCAAAATATAGAACATTTTTCAATACCACAGGTTATTTTGGGGTTTGCTGCCATTCAGTATCAAACCTCCAGAGGAAACTGCTACTCTGATATTATTCACCTACCTTAGCTTTGCATGTAATGCAATTTATAGAATGAACCATATAGCAAGTACACTTCAATGATTTCTTTCATTTTAAGTTAAATTAACTCTCCATTTCTATGTTTAAGTCTTGACATTTCTATATCTCTGGATGGTCTCTTTAAGTCTTTTGTCTATGTTACTACTCATTTATTTTTACTAACTTTTCATTAGAAATCAATGTCCAATTCTGTAGCCCTCGTTCCGGGCATTTCTGCTTCTGGCAATAGCAGATCCGGGTGATTCACAGTAACCCTCCAGCAAATAACTGTACAAATTAGACATAAAAATATCTATCTGTGTATTGACATCTGTAAGCAAAAGAGTAATAAGAATTTTTAGGGTCTAGATCAAGCTTGTTCAAGCCACAACCCATGGGCTGCATGTGGCCCAGGACGATTTTGAGTGCAGCCCAACACAGACTTGTAAACTTTCTTAAAATGTTATGAGGTTTTTGTGCGATTTGTTTTAACTCATCAGCTATTGTTAGTGTTATTTTATATGTTGCCCAAGACAATTATTCTTTTTCCTGTGTGGCCCATGGAAGCCAAAGATTGTATACACTTACTTGGTCTAGATGAATGAAGAGAAGGAAGTAATGTGTTGACTCCAGAGTAGTGTTGCTTTTCACCAGAAGTAATTTTTTCTAGATCTATTTGCTGAGAGGCAGAAATTAAAAATGTAAGAAACTCATTTCGTTATTACTTCAAAATTTCTCCTTCTTTATCCTTAACAATTCTTTCTGTTTCTTACTACCTACACATCCGTCACATTGCATATTCAATTACCAGGTTCTATGAGCTCTACTATGTGGCCCTTTATCTCTAGCTCAAATGTAGTAGCCTCATTTTGATCACCTAAACCAGAATATCTTAGAGAGGCTTAGAAGCTGAGCATACCTTTGGGTAGTTTCACAGAAATGTAAGCAAAATTATAATTCATTGTCCATCATGGAATCTGAATTTTTAACCCCGTCTTTCATTTAAACTCCATAGAACAACAGTCTGTTAATAAGGGGAAAAAGAAAGTTGATAAATTATTGAAAGGAATAAGATCTCTCATGGAATTATGTCTATCATTATCTGGATTCAAGTAATCTACCTTTGGCATCACTACCTGTCAAAATCAAAAGTATACTCCTTCAACAGGGAGATAATATTATCCGGAGTTTCAATTTGACTATAAGCCTCAGACACAATGTTCAGCACTGAAACAAGTAAAACAAGTTATATTTCATCAAAATTCAAGAGAAAAAGGACCCAATCCAAACTTTTAGGATATGTGATGGTTAAATTTATGTACCAACTTGACTGAATGGTGAGGTGACTAGATTAAACATGTTTCTGAGTGTGTCTGTGGGGTAGTTTCCAAATGAGATTAGCATTTACATCAGTGGACTCAGTAAAACTGGTTGCTCTCCCCAGTGTGAGGGAGCATCATCCAATCCATTGAGGAACTGAACAAACAAAAAGGCGAGGAAGAAAATAGGAATTTGTCCCTTCATCTTACTGGCTATTTTCTTGAACTGAAACGTAGGTCTTCTCCTTTCCTTGGCTGGAATTTATACCATTAGCTTCTGAGATTCTTAGGACTCTGGACTTACATTGGAAACTACTGGCTTTTCTCAGTCTCCAGCTTGCAGACAGCAGCTTATGGGATTTCTCACAGTAAACCTCTCACTCTGTCTGTCTATCAATATAATCATCTATTGGTTATATTTCTCTGGAGAACCCTGATTAATACAGGACATATAGACAATGAGGTCACAAGACACAAAGTACAAAATAACTATGAATACTTTGTGTAAGAATAAAAAAAAAAATTGAAAAATTTTTGAAGGAATTGAATCCTATGAAATCAAATGCTAATTCTCAACTAACAATTAGGGTTAATGGCAGATTAAAAGTGGACAAAGAGAGGATTTGTGAACTAGAAGAGAAGTGAGAATGAAACGCAGAGAGAAGAAAGATCTGGGAAAAAATATGTATACGTGAAATAATGAAATTAATATGTGTAACTGTTATTCTAGAAGAAAGAAAAAAATTGATAATTTTTGAATGAAAATGGCTGTCAATTTCCAAAAACATCAAAAAGTTATGAAATCACATTTTCAGGAAGAAACCCTCTATGGGGTAAATAAAAAATAACGGCAAACCTAAGCACACAATGGTAAATTTGCTAAAACAAAACAAAAAAATTAATAGCAGACAATAAGATGAAAGTTAAATGATGGGAAATGTATTGCATAGTCTCAAACAGAGAGATGGTGTAGCTATATTAACATTAAATCCATTAGAATTTAAAGTAAGAGGCCGGGTGTAGTGGCTCATGCCTGTAATCCCAGCACTTTTGGGAGGCCGAGGTGGGCGGATCACAAGGTTGGTGGATCATGAGGTTAAGAGATAGAGACCATCCTGGCCAGCATGGTGAAACCCCATCTCTACTAAAAAATACAAAAATTAGCTGGGCGTGGTGGCACATGCCTGTAGTCCCAGCTACTCGGGAGGCTGAGGCAGGAGAATTGCTTGAACCTAGGAAGTGGAGATTGCAGTGAGCCGGGATTGGGCCACTGCACTCCAGCCTGCTGCCTGGCAACAGAGCAAGACTCTGTCTCAAAAAAAAAAAAAAAAAAAAATTAACAAACATTACTAGAGTTGAATGAGGTATTTCATATTTTAAGAAAAACTAAATTTTTATGCTTTTGGTAGCATAGCTGTAAAGTATTCAAAATCTAAAATTGGGTTAATATATAAATACATGTAAAAAATTAATTCTCCTAATTGAAGATTTGACATATTCTTCATGGTATCAAATCAAAAAAGCAAACTAAAAGTTAGAAGGTTGGAGATTTGGACAATAAAATCAACAAATTGACTTAGAAAGCATACATAGGACCATGTATAGCCAAATTACAAATTATATAATCTCTTTTAGTGTACATATAACGTTTCCTAAGATTGACAATGAATTGAGTTTAAAATAAAATAACAAGTGAGAAAGGATTAAGATCACACAGTTTATTTTAAAGTCACAAAGTTTTAAATCAAGCTACAAAGTAATAATAAAGCTGAAGGCTTTTTCTTATGCTTTATACAAGCCAGAATTATTCTATGTAACTGCCAAATCAAATAAGAATAGTAAAAACTATGTACAAGAATGTTCAAGCATCAGGCTAGGTGCGGTGGCTCAAGCCTATAATCCCAGCAGTTTGGGATGCCAAGGCGGGCACATCACTTGAGGCCAGGAATTCGAGACCAGCCTGCTGGCCAACATGACATAACTCTGTCTCCACCAAAAATACAAAAATTAACTGGGTATGGTGGTGAATTCCAGTAATTCTAGCTACTTAGAAGGTTTAGACACAAGAATCCCTTGAACCAGGAAGCAGTGGTTGCAGTAAGTGGAGATCACACCACTGTACTCCAGCCTGGGCTACAGAGCAAGAGTCTGTCTCAAAGTCAAATATGTCCCACCATGAAATACTATACAATCATGGGAATAAATAATGGCAATGCATGTTTAACCTGAATTAATATCAGATATAATTCTAAAAACATATATAAAAAAGTAGATATTATGTAATTTAATTTATATAAAAAGTTTTTAAAGGGACAAAACTATTCAGTAGTATAGAAATCCATATAGTGGTTAATTTTGGGAAGAAAGGAAAGGCTCATATTTGATAATGAGACATTTACTTTGTACAACAACAACGAAAAACTTCCATGAATAGGTTAGGAGCTTAATTTGTTCTTCTATCTCTTAAAATACTTCTGCCTGTATTAGTACCCAAAAATGCTTTTTAAAATAAAACAAACCAGCAGGACATGACCCTGCACCTGCCTGATATAGGTGACATCATCTGTAACTTGGTGCCCTGTACAACAGAGTTGTCAACATTCCTATGTGACCCTGTCATTTTCCTATGGATTCAGAGAAGACAGGGAATCTACTGTAGCATAGTTAAAACCATTCAGTGTTTTCTCTGTCATGCATGATAAAATCTAATACACTTAAAATTACCTAGAGTCCCTGAATAGTCTGTTTCCCTCTTCTTTCTATGAACTCATCGACTCCCTCTTTTCCCCTCAAATTTTTTATAAATGATACATCTTGTCTCCTTTCTCACCCTCAAATAATACAAACACAGTTATTCAGTTATTCTTCAGGTCTTTTACCCCTTGTATTCCCTCTGCTTGAAATTTTGTTTCCTCAGATGTTTGTTTGATTTACTTTCATTCTCCCTTTACGTCTCTGCTCACATGTCACTACTATATTAGTATGACTTTCCTACTGACCCTATATCAAATAGCCTCTTTCTCCCTGCACTTGCTTCATTTTTTTATCATGATATATAACTCTTTATTTACTGATTTATTTTCTCTCTTGTTATTTAGGAAATGTAAATTCTATAAGAATAGGAACTTTGCGTTTCTTAACTACTGCCTCACCACTATTCAGAAAACATGTCTAACATTTGATAAATTTAATAAGCCTCAATACGTATTATTGAATAAACAAATGAATTATTCTCTCTCTTCCTCACTATTTAATTTAACCTACTTAATCTTCAGTGACAGCATTATAAAATAAGTTTAAAAATAATAAAAATGAAGAAAGAGAAATTATATTTAACAGATGCCTCTTATTGTGGGTTCTAAAATAGAAGAAAGCAGAGTCTGATAATACATAAAAAATCATATTCATTACTTGCTAGAGACCTGTTTATTGGAATTTAAAGATATTTATCAACATTTTGATATTGATTTGACAGACACATATTTTCAATCACCGAGATATACATTCAAGTTAGATATTGTAAATTATGATTTCCTTACTTTAAAACAGAATTTTTAGCTGTGCATTAGCCTTCTCAACAAAAGATAATTACCTCTTTTGCCTGTATGTGACCAGGGGATTATATTCTTGCAAAAAGAATAAGAGTTTGGAAAATGCATAGGATTTCTGGAGCATGCCCTCATGATCATGATCATTATTCAGTAATGATAAAAAGTCATTATTTTCTATGTTCTTGTTCCCCTTTCTAAATGCACATATGATTGCAGGATCAGTGGCCACTTTGGACCACCAGTTGGAACCCAACTAGAATCTAGGTTCTTAATTTTACACATCATTTCAGCCCTGCATGAAATCCTACCTAGAACTGTATGTTAGAAGAATAATTCTCATCTTTCAAAGCCACTATATTCTTAAGTTACTTCATTACAAAGCGGCTTTGAAAACCACTATATTCAGCCTAACCTATATTCAAGCTAATAAAACTGCCAACCATTTTATGGTTTGCAAAGATATTTGTTGAGAATGAAAAGTCTTCTGTTATTCAAATTTCTCATGTTTAAAATAATGACTGTTGTTTTCACTTCTATCTGTAGTCAGTCTATATAAAAATTGAGAAAAAATTATAAATATAAGGTAAATGTAACAAACATATCAAGGAACAATTCAAAGTAGTTTAAATCAAAGGCCCTGTAGTGAGACTATAGTTTCAAGGATAAGTCACAACTAAGGCCTAACCTTTCTAAGGCTAAATATTCTTACAGAAAAAAATAGAAATATTAGATGTACCTATCTAAATGGCCTTGAGGAGAGTCTGTGAAACATTAAGTATACCATGCAAAGCATACTATATGGTATATAGCATAATTCTAATCTGTGGCAACTGGGGTAATTATTATAATTGGTAAATATTGTCTATTTAATGTCACAGTGCATGTCAATTCACCATGAATAGTCATTAAAAGATTTTTAAAGGCACTGGTCCTTCTTCCCAAAAGCCTGGATTATAGAGAAAGCGCTGACATTGTTTTTAAGATATATATATATATACATATATAAAATACATGCCAAAATATATATATTGTATACATCAATTATATATAATTATATATATCAAAATGATATATATAATAATTATATTTTGTGCAAATGTTATTGCATTTTAAACCACATTCTTATTATTGTTCAATAAATGCTGATTTTCAGTATCTTAGAAGAGAATTTCTCAAAATACATTGTGGCTAAAATATTTTAGTCCCAAGAGATTTTAGGGCAGAAATGTGTAAAAAAAAAGATACATACTGTAGTTGAAACACTAAAACAACCAACTGCAAAATAATCAAGAAGCAGCTACCTTTTCAACATACTAAAAGGGAGATGGTTCATTTTCCACAAGTAGCCACATACTTTAGAACCTAAAATATATAGCAGAAAAATTAAATCTGTAGCATGTGTAACTTGCAATATACATTTCTAATTTGAACTTTTTAAAAAAAATTTTTTTTATTGTACTTTAGGTTCTGGGGTACATGTGCAGATCATGCAGGATTGTTGCATAGGTACACAAATGGCAATGTGGTTTGCTTCCTCCATCTCCTCATCCCTATATCTGGCGTTTCTCCCCATGTTATCCCTCCCAACCTTCCCACCCACTGCTGTCCCTCCCCTGGCCCCCACAATAGACCCCAGTGTGTGATGCTCCCCTCCCTGTGTCCATGTGTTCTCATTGTTCAACACCCGCCTATAAGTTAGAACATGTAGTGTTTGATTTTCCATTCTTGTGTCAGTTTGCTGAGAACGATGGTTTCCAGATTCATCCAAGTCCCTACAAAGGATAGGAACCCATCATTTTTTATGGCTACATAGTATTCCATGGCGTATATGTGCCACATTTTCCTTGTCCAGTCTATCATTGATGGGCATTTGGGTTGGTTCCAGGTCTTTGCTATTGTAAACAGTGCCATAATGAACATATGTGTGCATGTTTCTTTATAATATAATGATTTATAATCCTTTGGGTATATACTCAGTAATGGGATTGCTGGGTCAAATGGAATTTCTATTTATAGGTCTTTGAGGAAGTGCCACACTGTCTTCCACAATGGTTGAACTAATTTACACTCCCACCAACAGTGTAAAAGTGTTCCTATTTCTCCACATCCTCTCTAGCATCTGTTATCTCCGGATTTCTTAATGATCACCATTCTAACTGGTGTGAGATGGTGTCTCAATGTGGTTTTGATTTGCATTTCTCTAATGACCAGTGATGATGAACATTTTTTCATATTTTTGTTGGCCTCACATATGTCTTCTTTTGAAAAGTATCTGTTCATATCCTTTGCCCACTTTTGAATTTCAAATATAAAGGAAATACTATAACATGGTGTGAAGCTAATACATCAAATATATATTTAGGAATAAATCATGTGTTCAGAAATAAATGTATTTGAAGGTGAAAATGGCATCAGCAAGATGATTGATGTAATAGAAAATCCCCTGGCAATTCTACCCTGACAAGAATGCAAGTAGAAACTATTCAAAGGCAGGAAAACCACTCTGAATATACCAGAACTCCAGGGAGAAGCAGGGAAACTTTCTGGGCCCACAGAATCAAAAGAAGCTACAAATGGTAAGATAAATAAATAAATACTAGCAAGCTGAATTAAGTAACCTTAAAATAAAACATTCAACATGATCAAGTGGGATTAATTTCAGGAATTCAATAATGATTTAATATACACAAATTAATAAACATGATAGATCACACTAACAAAATCAAATACAAAACCACATGAATATACCAACCAATTTTTCAAAAGCATTTCACAAAATAAAACGTCACACATGATAAAAACTCTCTAAAAACTGGATATAGAAGTACCATACCTAAGAACAATAAACCCCCTATGCAAAAAAACCCACAGAAAATATACTGAACAGGGAAACAGTGAAAGCCTATTATCTAAGGCTTTGAACTAAGACAGGGATGTGCACTTTTACCACTTTTATTCAATGTAGTACTACAAGTCCTAGCCACAGAAATTAGACAAGGAAAAGAAATAAGTTACATTCAAATGGAAAGGAAGAAGTCAAATGATCCTTGTTCTGAGATGACATGATCTTATATTTAGACAAACATGAAAAGTCACTAAAAACCTATTAGAACTGATAAATTCAGTAAGGTTTCAGGATGCAAAATCAACATACAAACATTAGGACCATTCCTATACCCTAACAATAATCAATCTAAAAATGAAATAAAAAAGGAATCACACTACAATAGCTACAAAACATATCAAATATCTAGGAATATGCATATTCAAAAAGTGAAAGATTTATGCAATAGCAACTATAAAACATGGGTGAAATAAATTGAAAAGGATATTAAACTTGAAAGCTATTTTACACTCATAGTTTGGAAGAATTAATATATTAAACTTTCCATACTACCCATAGTGACCTACATATTCAGTGCAATCTCTATCAAAACACCAACTGTATTCTTCATAGAAAGTCAAAAAAGTTCAAATTTATAGGAAAACAAAAAGCACCTTAAATATTCAAAGCAATCCTGAGCAAAAAGACCAAAGCTGTAAGCATCACACTAACCGACGTCAAATTATACTACAAATCTGTAGTAACTAAACCAGAAGGACACTGGCATAAAAACAAATACATATAGTAATGGGCACAATAAAGAACCCATAAGAAAGTACACACATTTACAGTCAGCTGACTAAGACACTAAGAATATTCATTGAGAAAATGACAGTCTCTTTAATAAATGGTCCTGAGAAAACTAAATCTATGTGCAGAAGAGTAATACTGGAACATTCTCTCTCATCATATGCAAAATTTAAATTGAAATGTATTTAAAGACTTAAATGTAAGACAAACTATAATTGTTTTTTTGATAAGACCTCAAAAGCTTAAGCAACAAATGAAAAAACAGACAAATAGGATTATATCAAACTAAAAATCTTCTACACAAAAAAGGAAATAAACAACAGTATGAAAACACAACTGAGAAAATAGGAGAAAAATATTTGCAAACTATCCTTTTGAGAATGAATTAGTATCTAGAATATATAATAAGTTTAACTTTATAGCAAATAAGGCAAATAATCCAATTTAAAAATGGCCAAATGATCTAAATGTAAAAAAAGACATATCTGCTCTCCCATGTTTATTGCAACACTATTAACAATAGCCACGACTTAACTTAAATGTTCATCAACAGAAGAATGAATAAAGAAAATCTGGTATTTGTGTGTATGTACATATAATATATAGTATATTATATATTGCAATGTGTATATATTTATAATATATACACACATATAATGGAATATAATTATAGCATAAAAGAATAAAATCTAATCATTTTTCAGTCATTTATTTATGTCAGATTACTTGTCTTTCTGACAATACAGAAAGACAAATATTGTATGTTTTCACTCATATGTGAGAGCCAAAAAATTGGATCTCATGAAAACAGAGACTGGAATGATGGTTACCAGAAGCTGGGAAGGATAATAGGGACATGGGTATGAAAAAGGGCTAGTTGATGAGTATAAAAATACAGTTAGATAGAAGATAAAAGCTTCAGTGTTAAATAGCAGTAGGATGACTACAGTTAAATATAATTACATGTTGAAAATATATTGCAAGAATAGAAAAAATAGAAAGTTATTTTAAAGAAATAATTAAATTATTTTGTGTGCTGTATGTCTTTGAGAAGCATTGTACAAAATATACTACTTCTTAAATACTTTAAGAATTGAGACAAACTACAGTAAGTCAAAATAATTTAAATAAGACTTCATACTACATAGACTAATATAACCTAGATTTCTTTTGTTCTAGAAAATCTTCACACATGAAACACAAGACTATGTATGAATTACTATCTTCATTATTTGCTTTAGGAAAATCTTACAAGATAAATTTACAAAGTCTGATCACCTGACTTTTTTTCATAAATAACTCACTTATGAAAAAAATATTTGTCGACTTATTTCAATACCCATATTTTGTTATATTTAACAAAACTAAAATATTATATCATAAACTTTTGTTTGTCTCAATCTGTATGAGTTTTGCATCTTGAAAGATCTACCCTAAGTCACCTGAAGCAAGATGCAAACATCCATTTTACAGATTTACATGTCTGTAAATATCCAATTTCTGACTTTCCGTTATTTTAGACACTGCTACAACTCTCAAATTTTTGTTCTCCATACAACATTAGTTCTAATACATTTAGCTTTGTGTCATTAACAGGTATTCTGATTTTATTTAAAGAGTTTAACCTTGTGAAAGTTGAAATTGAAGAAAATAGATAAACCTCATTTGCATTTAGCTTATATAGTTAGCGTTAAATTCAAAATAATCACATCTGCATACATTTTAATTCTAAAAATAATACTTAATCATAAACCTACTTATTTTATTTGCAAATATTAAATTTGAGTGCAAACATAATATATATTTAAATGTACATGCATAAATATCTGAATCATTTTAATATTGAGTTAACTACCTCAGAAATAATATAACTCATTGGTTTTAACTCAACTGTAAACCACACATTTATTTCACTAAAGTTGAATAATCAATTGTTCATTTTACATGTTTGTAGTTAAAATTATTGCAAAATTAATTTAAATGCCAAATTACAGTTTGATTTTTAAAAACTTGTGTAATTTTAAACATTTTAATATTAAACTATACTTGAACTTAGACATTTCCCGCAAGATTATTTATATATAAAATGTAAATGCATATATAAATATGTACATACCACATAGGTTTGTTATATCTTTAAATATATATTTATATATGTATTAAATATATATAAGTGAGCAAGATGCCTGAGAAACTAAAGATGTATATATAATTTCATTTATATGTATATGTACATATATACATATATTTATCTAATATAAACATATGTTATATAACATAAACATATGGTATATAAATATATGTTACATAACACATGTACATGTATATATATGGGTGTATATATCTATATGTATGTATACATTTTATAATATATATGCATATATATATTCCTCAAAAGGTTTCCCAAAAGCCTCTCTCATTTATATATATTTAAACTCACAAATACATATATTTATATATGCAATATATACATATATATGTACAAATATGTGTATTTATATAATATATACAAATTTGTATATGTTCAAAGATTTGTGCCCAAAGACGGTTCTTGCTGTTTTGTGAAATAACTATTTGAGGAATCGCAAACACTAAGGAATAAAAACAGAAAACAAACTATATTGCTTTCAAATAATAGGCAGATATAAAGAACAATATGTTAGCTCTTGGACAAAGTAAGAAAAATTAAACAAGCCCACATTATGCAACGTGTTATTCCAAGGGTCCCCAACTCCTAGGCCGAGGAGGTCTGTGGCCTATAATGACAACACTGCACAGTCGGGAGCCATGAGTTGGGAGGCAGGGGGTGAGCAAGCATTACCACCTGAGCTCCACCTCCTGTCAGGTCAGCAACAGCGTCAGGTTATTATAGGAGCCCAAAGCCTATTGTGAACTACTCATGCCAGGGATCTAAGTTCCGCATTCGTTACGATAATCTAACTAATGCTTAATGATCTGAGGTGGAACACTTTCATCTCAAAACCATCCACTATCCCATCCCATGAAAAAATTGTCTTGCAGGAAACTGGTCTCTTGTGCCAGAAAAGTTGGGGACTGCTGTGTTATTCCATTTACTTTATATATATATATATATTTACTTTATATTATATATATATATATATATACACACATATATATATTTCATTTATTGTATATTTTATATATATACTTTTTATATATACACACATATATATTTTACCATTTGATTTAAAAAAGTATATATATATAAAATATATATTATATATAATACTTTTTAAAATCAATATATATATTATATATAATACTTATATATATATAAAATACTTTTTTTAATCAAATGGTGAAATATCTTGTATATGAAGCTTTAATGTGAGAATGCTGTGTATATGTTCTTAAACATTTGAAAGGAGTATAACAACCTGTTAATAATGCTTATTTCTGGAAAGTGGATTTGATTAGACATGAAGATAATTCATTATTTATTATTCTTATAATGATAATTATTTCAAAAAAACTAAAAAAGAAAACAATACAAGATGTGAGTACAAGAAAGGTGGAATATACATTTAGAAGAAAAATGTGAGTAGAAGAGTTTGTCCTTTTTCCCCCTAATTCTTATTTACAAGGACATTTTCAAAGATAAGACGGTTTGGCTTTACTCAAACCATTAATTAATAATCCATTAAGAAGAAAATCAATTCTGAATTTCTACAGACAAACTGACATAGAAGCATAAGTGAGGATTTTCATAGGACGTGTCATGTCAAAATGCTATACATGGGCTTTCAATGCTTTGAATCCAGATAAAGAAGCCAAATTGCTGGACACAATGTAATCATTTTTATACAAAACTTTTTATACTGAATTATCACATCTGACAATAAAGAAATAACTATCATTTTGTTGTTTCTATTTTTGTCTCATATTTGAAGCTCTAAAATATGAATCTTGGAATTTATTTTATTTTTTAAAATAGAGCCTTCAGAGGAAAGTGTTCAATAATTAGCTCGTATTCGTTTCAGTTGTTGGATTGATTCCCAGGTCTTAGTCTTCTCTCCTGTGGGAAATTTTGATCATAAAATTCAAAGGCTGACCTTGGTTTTGATTTTATAAGGAATATTATATTCAGTTCGACCTTCGCAATCTAGATGGAAGGAAGATGAAAGGATTAGCTGAAATTGAACACTAGGCCTACAGTCCAAAAAAGAAAGAAAATAAAAAGTTAAACTTTCAGGATAGTAAATTATACATGAGAAGATGTATGCTAATAGTGTAATCTGAAGTCGCCAGATTTTCTGTATTATGTGAACTTGTAGGTGATATGTTAGTTGAATGGTAATAATAGCTTTAAAAAACAGTGAATAGTTTTATGGAGGAAAAATTTTTCTTAATTTAAAAATTCCACATTGTACAAAACACTTGCAAAAATTATTTCTATATAAATGGTAGCTAAAGTTATGAGAATTTTAGATATTTAACTTATTTTTATACATGTGCCAGTGCTACACACACTATTTTGTCTTTACAAAAATTTACATAAGTTTATTGAGAAAGCATCTATAAGCATGCACTTATTTAAAACCCCATTCTAGGCAAAATTACCAAGTACTAATTTTTTAAGGAAATTATTATTTGTATCAATTGACAATCTTTTGACCCAATTTTTAAAATGCCTTTTGGATTAAAATATTGTCAAACACTCTCATTCACAGTTGAAACAATTAAAATTTATATTTTAAAAATATGCCATGATAATTGGAGTTTTGTAAGAAATAAAAGTCAAAAAAACAAAAGCATGGTATAGTACATCAGTCAAAACGTCTTACCAATTTGCTAAGAAAAAGATAATTTGTCATGTTCAGAGGGAATATACTTTTTGTCATCTTTAAGTGTCAAGAACAAGGCTGCTTCTTGTCTTTGATGTTCTTTTTACCCTTTATCAACATTTTTGCTTCTGATTATATTAATGTCAAAATTGCTTTCTTTGAGAAAGAGTAGAAGAGTGTCATCTGGATACCACACCCATCATAACCTCACTGGTGAACAAGGCAGCTCTGCCCAGGTTCAGGCTATCCCATGCCAACCGTCAATCCTGAAAGATGGAAATCTATTTTGCTTCATTAATTATTAACATCATTATTTTTTATTTAAAATATATTTTACTTTTTAAAAATGTTTTTGTATTTGTGTGTAGTCACAGCTTGATTATGGAAACAGTAGTGTGACCAGAGGATGACACACTACAAGAATTATATATTCATTCCCCAGTATTTGGGTGTAAATGAAGCCAGATTCATAAAATTTATATGCTAAGATTCCAGATAAACAATGTCAGAGTCAATTTTCCTATGAATGTCAAATTGGCCTTGTCTGATTTGATTCTGTGTCAATAAGTTTTGTTAAGTGTTCATCACAGTGAAAGAATAATTTAGAAAGGTCAACTGTGTTCTGATAATCAGCACTAGGTATGTTTCCTTATTCATTCCAAGATGATAGATATGTACATATATGTTTTTGCTTCAGGTTCTATCATAACTCAGACTGAAGTTTAAATTAAAGAAAAATTCCCCTACCCTCAATTCTCATCCAGATTTCTCCTCTTAAAAGCCTATTACTAGTCATTAAAGCAAAAAATATTTAATGAGTACTTAATAAGTTCTCAATGATTTTAGGACTGATATAGTCATTAAAAGGACACTAGACATGTAAGATACAGAGAAATAAATAACAAAAATGAGGCTGTAAATTATAATGAAAAAGTCAGAAAATTTTCACATATAATATACATCTATTTCATTTGGTGTCAATGTTAGTGGCAATGACTACAGTAATTGTTCATACCTATTACGTTTTTATGGTGTGTCATATACTAGGATACATAATTTACACATATTATCTATGTAATGCTCTTATCACAACATGATAATTCTAATTTTATAGCTGAGATAAAAGTGAAACTTTGTGACATTAAATAATTTGCAAGTAAATATTGGAACCAAAATTTCAATTGAAGATCTATCTAATCTCAGAAAGAGGCATAGGTAATCATTGCGATATTATATACCTATACAAACATAATCAAATAAAGCAAAGGAAAAAAATGTTATTACAATACAGTACTGCCTTTAATTTAAATAGCCTTTATTATGTGTAAAGAAAATAAAAAGATAATCCTTTCAGACGGAGGAATTATAAAGAAGGAGAATACCAACTTCAAGATGTAGAAGTGGCCTTAGGTGAGGTCAGTTTTTACAACTATTTTCAAGACTGGGAAATCAAAATGACAAAGAGACCCATAACCTGCTTTCTTGCACTAGCCTGAGACCAGCTTTGGCACATTGAAAGAGACTAGAGCACAGATACTTGACAAAATCTCTGACACACAATATGACCCAAAAGCAGAGGAGCCACCTGACATTAAGAAAGACTGACTATTTGGAAAAATGGGCGCACCAGAGGTATCTGATGTAGATTTATGACACAGGGGCTTTCCTCATATGTTACTACATGGTATGAGACCCCTTAAGTATCACCTCTCCCTGATACTCTAGAAGAAGATTCTCTTTAAGATGGACAATTTCTACTATCTTGGTGGGACAATTTAAATTCTGTTTCAAAAAGTGAAAGAAATATAGTAGTTCTATTCCTAAGTTATAGTGTAAAATTTATATTTTCTAATTGTGGAAGCTTCATCATCAAATGGGTTACAATTACAGTGTAGTAAATATTTTTATTGAGGCAATGGATATGACCCTTATGGAGAATTTATGCATAAAGATGAATGTCATATTTCATAATTTTTAGTGGATGGGGAAATACCAGCACACTATGATAAGAGGAACTCTGAAACATTGTTATATGTGGTTTTTCAAGGCCTGGTGGACGTAGAGTATTCAACAGATGTATGTATAAGAATGAAGAAAGGGTAAATATGTTCTCCTTACAGGTTTCTGATAGGATTAAATTTGTGATTCCCAATAAATTGTAAAGAAAAGATAGGTAAGCAAGACGCTTTTTAAATTTTCTCTGACAGATTGCATTTAAAACATTAAAAATAAACAGCTCTTCTAGGAAATGAAGGAACACCTAATGCCTAACGTTGCCATGTTCAGGATAAAAAGGCTAGCTTTGCTTTCCTCATTGTTTCCAACATCACAGAAGTTAGGTGCTCCCAGTTTGCAAAGAACACCAAGACCATGGGGGAAATAAGAAAATAATAGAACTCATGGTGTTTTACAAAAATAAAATTCCTTTGTTTGGATAGTGGATATTTGAATCTTGATTATGGCATTTTGTTACCATTCTGAGGCATTTGAAAATATGCAGAAAATATTAATAATGTGTTTCCTTGTTTTGCCAGGGTGAAAGTGTGTATGTGCGGAAAGCAATGGCATTGATGCAATGTCTTCAGAGGTTTAGCTTTAAATTTGTAACCAAGATAAAAGTACTCAAAACATAAAAACTTTCAGTGAAAGCGGCTGAATCGCTGAACACTTGAGGTTTTTAATGCTGTGTAAATCTGCAAGAACTCAGATTATCTTTCTGAAGTTTTACCAGAAGCTAGAGAAATGGTGATTATGTGTAATATTGAGGATAGAGACTTGCAGACACTGGATCTGGGAGTTTTGGAGCTAGGAATACGAATCCAATGTAGAATATGTGTGTATTGGGATAATACTGGGCACAAAAGTCCTCTAAAAGTTCTGCCTTATTTATTGGTTGTCTTTTGCTTCTTTCAATTGCTGACAATAGTAAATGAAAACATCTCTCTGAGTAATTAAGCCTTGACCACTTCAAAGACACCAGACGCTGCCAATGCACATAAAGACTAGTCACAGAAATTGGACACTTTGAGGCATTTATATCCCCTCAGAAGCCTATTGTTAGATAATTGAGTCCTGGAACTTTAAAATAAAAAATAATATGCACTTTTCTAATAGCACAAAAACATATAAATAAAAAATACTTTAAACTTTGCACAGTTATTTGCTGTTGATCATTTTAATGTGAATTATTTTCATTACCTTGTGTATATTTTTTATTGTCAATATTTCTATTAAAATATGTATTCCTTTCAACTTTAAAGTATTTTTATTTAAATGTTTGATCTTTATTTACTATAGAGCATATTTGAAATATATTTTTTGGACTAGGATTTTAAGAGTGTTTCAAGAATAAAAGGCAGCTTAAAGTTTGATCTAACACTAATGCAAGATTAGTAATTTTGTCATAACAGAGACATATATTTAACTACAGGATAAGTTATTGATATTATCAAATATTATTTTAGTCAACAAAACAGATATTACGTAATCCTTTGTCTAGCCATATCTGTTCTAAATTTCTCTAGAGAAATAAACATGAGAGGAAAAGTGAGAAATGCAAAATCAAATGTCCATTTATAGATAAAATCATGCAAGGCATAAAAATGTTTCAGTCAATACAGGCTACATATAAGATGGTGGTCCCATATGCTTACAATGCTGTATTTTTACTACACTTTTTTCTATGTTTAGGTATTTTTAGATACACAGATACTTATTTTGTTGTAATTATTTATAATATTCATTATTGTAACATGTTATTCAGATTTGTAGCCTAGGAGCAATAGGCTATTCCATATATCCTAGATTTAAAATAGGCTATACCATTTAGGTTTATGTTAAGTATATTTTACAATGTGTTCACAATGACAAAATTGCCTAATAATACAATTTTCAGAATGTTCTTCTGCTGTTAAGTAATGCATGATTGTATCTGGTTGTGGGTATTCTCCAAAGCAGAGATTAATTCATGGTCAGAGCATGAGTTTTGATCTCAAAGCCCTGTCATTAATCCCAGTTTACCAAAACTCTCTCTCTGGCTATGTGACTAGCTTATTTATAATGTTATACACGGAAGATGAGACCTCATAAGATTTTATTCTAACCATATTTGAAAAAAGAGAAAGAGGGGGATACATTCAATGACATGTAGAATTTTGAAATATCTTAAACATGCAATGTTTATATAAAGACATAGCATTCTACCATGAAATAATGCTGAAGAGTTAGTATTTGCAGCGCAGGAAAAAAAGGGAAAACGGTACTAAGATATATTTTGGTAGGCTTGTATTTGAGATATTTGTGGACATTCACAAAAATGTACCTTAAGGAAATATTTGCATTTCTTAACACTGTAAATTGAAGACTTAGATTCATAACTCACAATAATTCTTAACAAATGGTTACTATTAAGCCAAATTGTATCAATGTAAATCAACTATTATTTCAAAACATCAACAGTCATGCTTTAAGAAAATTGAGAAAGGCTGCAAAACATCATATATGTAACAATAGAAAGTCCTTTATTGAAGTGAGGGCACACTATCTCACTTGAGCACAAAAGGAGAAGAGAAATACAAACTTGAAATAACTGAATGACTTGCATAGATAACCATAAATTGTAAATGAATAAATTGACTATGTTTTGCACACTTTTATTTCATAAACCAATATTGCAGTTATATTTTCATAGAATATTTATGTTAAGACTATGTTCATTAATTTATTCATTTATCCACTACTTAGTAATTACTGTTTGCCAAAACTTTTAAGAACTTGGGTACAGTGTTTAAAAGAACAAAAAGATTTTCTGCCATCATAAATATTAAGTGGGAGGAGACATTTACCCAATCTACTGATAAATATATGCAATAAAATATCACCAGAGAGTAATGAGATAGAAAAGGGGCAGGGGAAAATGTCAGATATTTCCTCTAGGAGATGGTGACATGTACATGTTGGACAATTCACAATAAATAGAAAAAAACAAAAAAAAACGAACTATAAAATATATGTACATTCTGTTAATTGTTTGCATATGTAATCTATTTATCAGAAGAATGTGCTAGGCTTTATAATTCTCATTTTAAGGAAAGCAAACTCAGTTTACTTGCTCAGTGATACGGTTTGGGTCTGTGTCACCACCCAACTCTCATGTTTATAATTTCCAGTGTTGGAGGAGGGGCTGGGTGGGAGGTGATTAAATTTTGGAGGTGGATTTTCCCCTTGCTGTTCTTGTGATACAGTTCTCATGAGACCTAGTTGTTTGAAAGTGTGTAACACTTACTCCTTTGCTTGTCCTCTCTCCTGCTTGCTATGTGAAGATGTGCCTGCTTCCCCTCCCATTCTGCCATCATTGTAAGTTTCCTAAGGCCTCCTCAGAAGCAGAAGCATATATAGACCAAAAACCCATGAACTAACTAACCCTTTCTCTTTTTTAAATAAATTAGTCAGTTTCAGATATATATATACATATATCTGGCTAGACAAAGGATTACATAATATCTGTTTTGTTGACTAAAATAATATATTATATATATATATTTATAAATATATATTTTTTTAGATGAAGTCTCACTCTGTGACGTAGTTTAGTGGCATGATCTTGGCTCACTTCAACCTTCACCTCCCAGGCTCAAGCAATTCTCCTGCCTCAGACACCCAAGTAGCTGGGATTACAGGCACAAGCCACCACACCTGGCTAATTTTTGTATTTTTGTATAGACGAGTTTTGACGAAGTTGGCCAGGCTAGTCTCAAGCTCCTGATCTCAGGTGATCTGCCTGCCTCAGCCTCCCAAAGTGCTGGGATTACAAGGGTGAGCCACCACACTTGGCTTCAAATATATCTTTATAGCAGTATGAGAATGGATTAATACACTCAGGTAACACAGTCCAATATAGTATAGGAAACATACATGCACACAGCAGAAAAGGTTGGGTCAAAATGTTGAACTGGTGTTAAATCAAGCAGACAGACTAAGATATTTTGTTGGGAGAAACAGGATTTTATAAAGTGATTTTCTGCCTTGAGCAAATGAGAGGATGGTAATGCCATATTTTACAATGAGAAAGACAAAGAAATTTTAAGATTTGGAAGTATCAGAAGCTTCATAGTTGACATGTTTTCTTAAAATGCTTTCAAAGCAATTCAGTAGAAAAGTCTAAGGCAGTTGGATAAACAATTCCAGATCTCAGGGAGAGGGATAAATTAGAAATATAAGCTTGTGGAGCATTAGCATAAATAATATTACTTAGGAAGATTAAAGATTAAAGAGACACTGAGAAATCTAACACTGAGAAGTGTAAGTAGAAAACAGGAGAAACTAGTAAGAGTAACAGAAAAAAATGCTCAGAGTAGTATTAGGAAAATCGACCAATGCCAGAAGTCTAGAGAAGAAAGCATTTCACATCAGAATATAGAATACCTCAAGTGAAGATGTGCAGGGAGACTGAAACGAAAAGAGAAGTTGATCCATAAAATCCTTGAGGAATTTTAATACTTAAGAAGTAGACAAACAAAAGGAACAATAAAAAATATTAAGAAGAAATAGCTGTAAAAATAACCTAATACAGGAGCCTGTAGTAACATGAAGGGCTATTCGGGGAGAGAATTTTGGAGGAAGAAATGATCAAATATGTCAAATATTGCTTAAAAATGCTAATATAGTAAGAACAAACTGTATCCATTGGAATTAAAAACATAGAAACTATTGGAGACCTTCGTATTAAGAGTTGTGAGTAGAACAGAAGCCAGCTAGAGGAGGTTAAAAATAACTGAGAAATAAAGAAGTAGAGAGAGAAAATGAAATCAATTCTTTTAATGAGGTTTTCAGTTCATGGGAACAGCATCCTCAATGTTCTAAAAAGGGTCAACTTTGATCTGTCATTTACAGGGATAGATTTTTAGCCACTGTGGGTTATTTTCCTCCTGGACTGCAAAATTCTTCCATTTCTCTTTCTCTGCAGGATTTTTTCAATGCTCCAGTCATGCTTTTGATAGTCTTGGTTCCTTTATAATTTTTTTTTTCCCCAATGGAAGGTAGACTTGAAGGGATAATCCAAACAGAAACTCCAGGTATCAGAATGTAAACTAATTGGGCTTCACCATAATTTTTATACATAATTGATTTAATTTGTAAGGAATTTGAACCTAATGAAAATGTATAGTGATCATAATACAGAATCTGTTTTCATGTATTCATAATCACATTGGTTAATTAGGAAGTGGATGCTCCCAAAATCACTACCTATTTAAGATCTGACACCTGATACTATACTGGTACAAATTAGAGAGCCCATAGTGAGCCTGATAGATTTTCCCCTAGGTATCCTATCAGAGTATGTCCCTGTAGACCAACCTAGGACTAGTTACATACCCATTTCAAAGAAGAGTGTGCCTTGGAGTAACTTAATCAGAATCATTTAGAATTACATCCTTGATGCAAACCAGCACAACAAAGCCAGTATCGTTTTTGTATCTGTTTCTTCTCTATTTTTTTTCCCTCTAAAAATCTAATTATGAGTTTAGGATATACCCTTGCATTCTACAGACTTGCTCTTCAGTGATTCATTTTTATGTATCATATCATCTGTATTGGCACCTAAATCAAGGGAGTTTTGGAATCTAAATCTAGTCCCAAAATCTTTTTGGATAATTCTTTTGTGAAACTCAGGACTCCACTACAAACTGTATATGGGGAAAATATTCTTAGTAGAACCGGTAAACTAGCTAATTAAAGTATAACAGTGACCCTCTATCACAGACATTTCAGAAGGGTTGATGGTAGGTCAAGAAAGTTAATATTTAATTTTTGTGTCAATAAACACTAAAATATAGCATTGTTTGCTATTTAGTTTTATGATAGAATTAAAATCTCCAGGTAATTTCTTGTGGATTTATTATTCTCCAGACTTGCTCTTGCATGGAGAATATTTTACAGTCTCTTTAGCTGCTGCAAAAAGCCCATCCTAGAGTATGAAGTATTCATTTCATGCGGGACTTTCAATAAAAGAAGAATGACATCCACACCGATCCAGAGCTCAGCCTGTTCCATCAGACTGATAATACCCTCCCAGGTTCTCGGTCTGAAATATGTCCTCCTGCTGGTCCTCATTATTTTCACCTTCAATGATGCCTTTTCAAGTCTGTTGTCATACAGCAGGCAGTATCTCAGTGCTGTCAGGAGCATCATTATCGTCTCTGTCAATGAATACACAGGCATCTGACCCCAGAACCTCTCAAAGCTTACTAGTCCCTGCAAGGAATGTTGAGAGTGGGAGAAAAATTGTGTATCTGTATCTAAAAAAAACATATATATATATATATATATATGTGTGTGTGTGTGTGTGTGTGTGTGTGTGTGTGTGTGTATACACACACACACACACATATTTTACACTGGGACTATATTCTCCTTTCTGTTTCTGTCTCTCAATATAAATGTATTTAGAGATATATTCACAGAGACATATTAATATATATGTATCTAATATGTAAAATGATGGAATTTAAATTAATTAAAGTTACAATCCATCTGTTAGTGTCCCTCAAAGTAAATGTAATTGGGAATAATAATCTTATAGATGCTTATTCCTTAAATTTTATTCTTTTTCATCTTCTTATGCATGGTATATAATGTGCCAAAAGTAAAATAAAACCTGTCTTTAGTGACATAAATAGTATCAATTTTGTTTAGTTAAGATTTTCAGTAAAATATATAAAGTGATGTATCTCAGTGATATTTTCTGAAATAGTAAAACAGTATTTATTTAAAATGTTTAGAATTATAATTGTTTTTGGAGGGACATCTACATAAAGGAGAGGGCAAATTGTGGTGGTGTGTAAGTAAATATATAAATATAGAAATAATAGAGAATTTAAAAATAGATAATATGACTTTTCCAATGGTAATTAGACTAGACTTTAGAGCATTAAAATTGAAGAAGCACTGTTCTGGGCCTTAGAATAGAATGTTAACTGAGAATGACACAGGTTTTAAAGGATAAAAAAGCTAGTGAAATCTCAACTCTAGAGATTACAATTCATTATATCAATGATTTACTTTTTAATATAGAACATACAATGTAAATATGTATGTATAAACTTCCAACAAAGTAATATTTAATTAAGTTCATTGTTAATTAAAAATATTGAATAAATGTGATTACTGTCCCTGAAAACATCTTTGTAAGAGGCATTTAAAGAGGCCAGTTGACTAAAAATACCTAATAAAAAAGAAGTATTTATCTTAAAATATTTTATGTTTTATATTTTTCCTATAACTCTAGATATGTCTATATGTGTATATAATATATATATAAATTATATATTTATATTTATATTTATTTATTTATTTAGATACAGGGTCTTACTCTGTTGCCCAGGCTGCAGTGTAGTGGTGCAATCATAGCTTGCTGCAGGCTTGAACTTTTGAATTTAAGGGATCCTCTCACCTCAGCCCTCTAAAGTAGGTGGGACTATAGATGTGCACCACCAGGCCCAGCTAATAATTTTAATTTTTGAGAGACAAAAATCTCCTTTTGCTGTCCATGCTGGTCTCAAAATCCTGGACTCAAGTGATCCTCCCACCTTGGCCTCACAAAGTGCTCGGATTACAGGGGTGAGACATAAATATATGCTTTAAATGTATTGAAAGCTGTCATTTAGAGTAGTGACTATATGGCACAATATTTGTTACCTATCTATGAAAAAAACACATTTTCTGCTGTCTATTTAAGAAGTAAAGTTTCATAATTCTCATAAGGTAAATAATGTAATGCATTACTCTATTAAAAATAATTACAAGATATATACATCTATTATTAGCAAAAAAAAAGTGATGGATTATGTTCATTACATGATATTTTATTCTGCACCCTCTCAATTATGCTAATCAATAAAGTTGAACACATGAACACAATTGTTATGACATATATTATAAAATATTCATTTGTTTGGTTATATTGGCAGAAATACCAATGCCAGAAATAAAAGTGATTCACTAGTGAGGGGAAATTTTGAAACTGATAAGAACTTTCTGATCTTTCTTTATACTTACTGCACATTTTCTGAGAAAATAGGAGTCATGTAGATATTGAATTTTCCACTATGTTACATAAAAGAGATTATATGGACTTCCACCAAGATGGCTGAATAGGAACAGCTCCGGAGCGCAGTTCCCAGCAAGAGCGATGCAGAAAGGTGAGCCATCTCCACATTTCCAACCAAGATGCCAGGTTTATCTCAATGGAACTGGTTGGACAGTAGGTGTAGGCCAACAAGGGCAAACTGAGGCAGGGTGGGGGGCTGTGTAACCCGGGAAGTGCAAATGGCCGGAGGACCCCCTCCTACCCAATGGAAGCCATCAGGGACTTATCTAGCCACTCCTGCACTCGGTTCAGATACTGCACATCTCCCATGGTCTTTACAGCATGGTCCAGGCAAAGATTATTTTATTATTTTTTTGAGATGGAGTCTCACTCTGTTGCCCAGGCTGGAGTGCAATGGCACAATCTTGGCTCACTGCAACCTCTGCCTCCCAGGTTCAAGTGATTCTTCTGCCTCAGCCTTCTGAGTAGCTGAGATTACACAGGTGCACTACCACCTTGGCTAATTTTTGTATTTTTAGTAGAGATGGGTCTTCACCATGTTGATCAGGCTGGTCTTGAACTGCTGACCTCGTGGTCAACCCACCTACGCCTCCCAAAGTTCTGGGATTACAGGCGTGGGCCACTGAAATAGGCCAGGCAAAGATTTTATAGCTAAGACTTCAAAAGTATAGGCAACGAACATGAAAACAGACAAATGGGTCTATATTAAATTTAAAAGCTCCTGTACAGCAAAGAAAATATCAATAGAATGAAGGGACAGCCTGAAGAATGGGATAAAATATTTGCTAACTACTAATTTGACAAGTAAATTGTATACAGAATATATATGGATCTCAAACAATATAAAAGCAAAAAAAAATAATAATTACCGCATTAAAAATAGCACAAAGGATCTGCATAGCCCAGTCTCAGAAGACATGCAAATGGCCAATGAGTATATAAAAAAAATGCTCCATCTGGTTAATAATCAGAGAAATGCAAATTAAAACCACAAGCTATCACCTTACCCTCCAGCTGGAATGGCTATTTTCAAGAAGACACAAAATATCAAATGCTGGCAAGGATGCAGTGATATAAATTAGTACAGCCATTATGGAAAACAGTATGCAGGTTTTTCAAAAATCAAAATATAGAACTTGAATATGATCCAGCAATCCCACTACTGGGCATTTATTCAAAGAAAAGGAAACTAGTTTATGAAAGTGATACCTACCTCACCATGTTTACTGCAGCACTATTCACAATAGCCAAACACAGTATCAACTTGTGTTCATCAATGAATGAATACAGAAAATTTGGTATATATATGCACAATAGAATACTATTCATCCACAAAAAATAACAAAATTCTGTAATTCGCAGCAATATGAAGGAAACTGGAGGTCCCTGTGATACGTGAAATAAGTTAGGCAAAGAAGACAAATCCTGCATGTTTTCTCCGAAATGTGAAGGCTAAAAATGTTTCTCTCGATAAGGTAGACAGTAGAATGATGGTTATCAGAGACTGGAAAGGGTAGGAGGGATTAAAAGAGATTGGTTAATGGGTACAAAGATACAGTTAGATAGAAGAAATGAGTTCTAGCATTTAGCAGCACAGTGGGATAATTATAGTTAGCAATTTATTACATTTCAAAATAACTAGATTTGACATGTTCCGTGCACAAAAAATGGTAAATGTTCTTGGTGATGGTTATTCTAGATACCCTGTTAATCATTATACATTGTATGAGTTCATCAGAGTTATCATCTACTTTTCACTAACATGTATAATTATGTATTAATTAAAAATAATATTTTTATTATCTCGAATAATTATGTCTTTTTTCAACAATACTAAAAACCCCATCCTAGCCAACCACTGATCTAACTTGTGTCTCAATAATTTTGTCTTCTCTAGAATTTTGTGACAAATTAATGATTAAAAACAGGGTTTTAGGTCTGGTGTAATGGCTCATGCCAATAATTTTAGCACTTTGGGAGGACAAGGTGGGAGAATTGCTTGAAGCCAGGAGTTCAAGACCAGCCTGAGCAACAAAGTGGGATGTCATTATTTGCACAAAAAAAACAATACATTAGACAGATTGGCATGTGCTTGATGAAGTATTTGCTAAAAGCTTTTTCACTTCTTTTAAAAAATGAGATTTTCCTTATTATTATTAATCACTTAAAAATATTTATAGATACAACTCTTTTATAAATGTGCAATTTGAATATTTGTACTCTCTGTCACTTAAGTGTAAGTTTCTAATTCAATAAAGTATGATTCATCCTCTTTAAAATTTATGCTTTTATCAAGAAATTTTCTATTTTACATGATATCACAGTTAAGAATGCTCCTCCTAATTAAGGTCAGAAAAATTTCTACTATTTGTTTTTATTTATGTTTTTCCAGATTTATTTGAGATTTTGTATTTACATCTATGATTCATGTTTCAATTAATTATTGTTTAAAATTTGAGGTGAAGAAACTAGGCTAATTTTTCGTATTGTTTGCATATTGAAATCCAAAAGTTCCAATATATTTTCTAAGAAAGCCTTCTCTATCATTGAATTACTTTAGTACCTCTGTCAAAAATCAGTTATTTCTTGAATCTATTCTGCTCTATCATCTATCTTTCAATATCCACTCTTTAGCTTAGAATGTCTATTCAATATCCACTCTTTAGCTTATTAGTAAAATTCAGAGAGTGAATTGTAAAACGTTTGGAAGAAATATGTAAAGCATGAATGAACAATGTTGTAAATAAAATGGATTATGTGAATATATTGATTAGCTATTTTAAAAATTAAAATGTCATATTTTAGTAAAATATAAAATAAATTTAAAGTAATGGTGATGAAATATTTTTACAAAATAAAATTACTTAAACTACTTTAAGAATTTATAGGAGGAGGGAGAAAATCAGAATAAATAGCTACTGCGTGCAGGGTTTAATACCTAGGTTATGGGTTGATAGGTGCAGCAAACCACCATTAGTCATGTTTACCTATGTAACAAAGTTGCACATCCTGCACATGTTTCTCAGAAAATAAAATAAAATAAAATAAAAAATGTTAAATAAATAGTGTATACACACATATATGCAAACATATGAGATAAGGAAATAGATCTAAAACTATTTTGAAATTTATGAAAAGCGTCAAAGTCTACTAGCAAAAAAACTTGTCTGGGGTCAAATTTCTACAAATCATCTCTATTAATTTAGATATTACATTGGATAATATACTAAGGATGCCAACTTCTTACATTCTTGCTTCTCATTTATATAATACAAATAATTATATGCCCTCCTTATAATGGTGAGTGGTGTGGTAAATGATATAATTTTAGTAAGTTTATTTTACTAACTAAACACTCAATGCAAAGAACCTGAATATACGTTATTTTTTTCAGAAAAGACTACAAAGAGCCAATATGTATATGAAAATGTGCTCAATATTTGTAATCATCAGGGAAATACAAATCAAAACTGCAATGAGCTGTCATATCATACCTATTAGCATGATCATTATAAAAAAATCAAAAGATATTAACAGTTGGAGGAAATTTGAATGAGAATCTTTGTTCACTATTGGTGAAAATGTAAATTGCTTCAGCTATTATAAAAAACAGTATGGGATTTTCCGATTTTCCAAAAAAATTAAAGATAGAGCTACCATGTGATCCAACAATACAAATTCTGGGTATATATCCAAAAGAAAATAAATAAGTATAATGAAGGGATATCTGAAGTCACATGTTTTTTACAGAACTGTTCACAATAGCCAAGATATGAAATCAACCTGTGTCCACTGACAGACTAATGGATAGAAAATGAGACACACATACACACACACACACACACAGACATATACACACACTGGAATAGTATTCAGCCTTAAAGAAGAGGAAAATGCTGTTGTTTATAAAAACCTGGTGTACCTAATGGACGTTATGCTAAGTGAAGTAAACCAGACATAGAAAGACAACTACTGTATGATCTCACTTACATGTGGAATCTGAAAAATTTGAACTGGGAGAAGCAGAGAGTAGAATAGTGGTTGCCATGTACTGGGGGCAAGAATAATGGGAAGATGTTGGTCAAAGGGTACAAAGTTTCAGCTAAACAGGATTAATGAATACATAAAACGTACAACATGATGACAATAGTTAATTGTAATAAATTGCATACTAGAAATTTGCTATGACAGTAGATCTTAAATGTTCTCAGTACACACTCAAAAAGGGTAATTATGTGAAGTGCTGGATATGTTTATGAGCTTCACTGTAGTAAATATTGTGCAATGCGTATGTATATCCAAGCATCATGATGTACACTCTAAATATATGCAATTTTATCAGTCAATTATATCTCAAGGTGAGAAAATACAAAAATATATTAGAATTATTTCAACCAATAATATTTATAATTGTTCTTATGAAACATAGGTTTTATTTTGTTACAGAATGTGTGTGTTATGAGAGATAATGTCATTATATTGATCTAGGATTCTGAGATTTGATTTCTATTCATGTCTGTAAATTCTAGCTATTTGACATTTGACAAAGCCTTTGTTCTCATCTAAAAATGACAGGATTAGACTACATCAAGGGTCAGAAACTACTACTTGTCATGGCAAAAATATGACCTGCCACATACTTTTGTAAGTAAGTTTTAGCTAGAGCATGGTCATGCCCACTTTTTACATGGTTCCTATGACTGCATTTGAGCACAGCTGAGTGGTTGTTCTTAAAAATATAAATTTTAATATTGGTCCATTTTCTAAACCCTGACTAGATGATTTTTAACATTCATCTCTGCTCTTACTCTGTAATCCTACACACAATAATCATTTCTGAATGAGTCAACCTGTTTAAAAAGAAGAAATTATAGAATGTAGTATTATACATCTTTCTCTTCTTATATCCATGTAGTATAACCAAGATTGTTTATTTTTGTATTTTTGTTTTTGTTTGTTTTGTTTTGCGATGGGGTGTCCCTCTGTCACCCAGGCTGGAGTGCAGTGGTGCAATCCTGGCTCACTGCAGCCTCTGACTCCAGGGTTCAAACGATTCTTGTGCCTCAGCCTACAGAGTAGCTGGGACTACAGGCAGTACCACCACGCTCGGATCATTTTTGTATTTTAGTAGAGACGAGGTTTCACCATATCGGCCAGGCTCCTGTCGAACTCCCGACCTTGTGATCTGCCCTCTTTGGCCTCCCAAAGTGCTGGGATTACAGGAGTGAGCCACCGTGTCTGGATCAGACCTCTGTGTTTAATTAAAATCAGTTACCTACAAAACTGTCGGTGCCCGGTGGTAGACATTGTGCTTGTTCTGAATCTCTATCCTATGCTTACAGCACTACTTCGAGCAAGCTTATCACCTACTATCATTACTGTACTTCTTAGTTCCACCTTTTAGTCTATGTACACTGATGCTAGATCCTCTATGAGACCAGAAAAATATCCTATCTATGTTCTGCTGTATTGTGTGCCCAGGTACTATATTGGCCCTGCAATGTCAACTATCCAACCTCTAGGCCAGTACTATATCACATTATAGTTTTATAATTCCATCTTGAAACCACTATTTTCCTAAAACTGGGTACCACTGACTAACTCAAGTCGTTTCACTTTCCTGGTCAATCTGAAATCTACCCTCCTGGATTGTCTTCAGTCTTCAAAGCGTCAATTCTGTTTGCTTTCCGTTCTCATGCTATACTATCTTCCTGTGATAAAATGTTCCACATTATCCAGTTACATAAGGGAATGTATTGGGTTTAATTATGGACTAATTTAGTAATTGGTAGCCTGAAAATTGCAACTACCACTTGTGTAACTCTCTCCAATTCATAACTGGGCAGACAGAGATTATTTTGAGATCGGATTGGGCTTAAGTAGTACTTCCCTGTTTCCATAGGATTGTTCGAAGTAGCATCAAATCTTATAACTCTTGTAATTAAGAGAATTTATGAAGCACTAGGAACCAAATTAAATTGTGAAAGGTTTCTATAGTTGCTGAAAGCACAGATTTCAGTTAGACTGAGCTGCGTTTGAATAACAACTCTACTCCTTGTGTTAATCATCACTGCACTGTTTTAGTTCCCCCAACTTTATTTTAAATGAAACAACATAATTTATGGTAATTATTTTTGTAAAAATTAAAATAGATGAATTATATAACATGCTTACCACAATGGCTAGCACATGTTAAGCACTCAAAAAACAGTGGTTATCATTGCAAGAATATTGTTACTCAGTTGTCCAGGAGATAAATCAATTATATATAAAGAGTTATTCTGGCAAATTTGGCACCATTCAAGAATTCCTAGTACCTCTGCACTAAATAATATGGCTTACTATAAGAATTGGCTTAAATAGCTATATATCACTGAACAGAATAAACAAAAAAGAAACAAGTAATTTTGATACATGATGGAGAAAAATAACAAATCAGAAATGCAGAATAACTTTAAAAATATGTAACAGACAAGAGGTTAAAGTTCTTAAAATATAGTCAAGCTATATTTTTGTGTACACCATTCTGTTTGTGATGATGCTCTAAAATGTTCAAAGGTTAGGTATAATATGAAGAGATTTCAGCAGAATAATAAGGTAACAAATAGATAAGGGAGGTAGGACCATAAAGAAAAATTTGAATTTAAAAAAAGGAAATGAGACTGATTTATATAATAATATTTCTAGTATATTAAAAGATATTGTTCAATGGAGAATGACAAACTGTTTTATTTCACTACTTAGAATGTAAGAAGATAAAGGGGACCATACTGCAGAATAGGGGGTACAAGCTATATATAACAAATAATTTTCTAACAGTTGAGAATGCTAAATGTGAAAATTAGTTATCCAAGGAGGGTCTTTACAGAGAAAGAGAGTTTCCTCATCTAAATTAGTTTAAATGTGACCTTGCCTGAAAGCCAGAAAATGGACTCTACAGCCTTTCAGGGTTCCATACAGTCTTGTGATTCTTTGAATAACTATTTGAGTAATGTTATTATAGTTTTTTTACAGTGGAAAGGTTTTGTGCTTTTAGGGTAGATTACCAATCATATTTTAGCATTATCTTCACAAATTCACATTATTGTACTCCCCTGAAGAGATATGTGTATCCTCTTACAAGTGGGTTTCCTACAGAGACTCTAAACACAAACTCTGTTCCATATTGCCTTTATCGGGATTTGATGCTGAGCTCAGTGGGCATTAGAGCTTTTAAATGAATACATTTCAGAAGCATGGAGAACTGAACTTTAAATGGCTTATATTGCTCATAAAGCCTCTAGCCTTTAGAATAAAGATACCAGTGCATTCCCAGGAAATAGTGTTTGCTATCCCCTAAACACTATAAAATAAAATAAAATGTTAGGAAGTAAGATTTTATTGTGAGAGGAGGCAAATGCAAGCACGAAGTGCAGAAGAAATAGAAAATCCCCATAGTATTAGACTGGAATTGGAGGTTTTCATATATATATATATGGTTTCCACATATATATTTATATATATATGTGTGTGTGTGTGTGTGTGTATATATATATATATATATATGTATATGTATATATAAATCAACATTTATTAATATGTATATATAAAATGCCTAGCTCTACCCACTGAAATTGCCTAAAAGCAACAAAACACCGGTAACATCAAGAAAACAGAGGTCTTTGTAGAAATTAATAATTCTAGTACTAGAAAAGGAAAATCATGAAATATTAATGAAGCTTCTTGTATCAGAAAGTCAGGAAGTCAGTCATTCCTTGGCATCCACAGAGGATTGGGTGCAGGAGCCCCAGCAGATACCAAAATTCATGAATGCTCAAGTCCCTTTTGTAAAATAGCCTAGCATTTGCATATTCATACTCTGCCCTATACATTAAATCATCTCTAGATTACTTATAATGCCTACTACAATGTAAATGTCATGTAAAAATTGTTAACTGTATTGTTTTTATTTGTATTGCTTTTATCATAATTATTTATTGTGAGTTTTTTGGAAAATTTTTTTATCTACAGTTGCTTGAATCCACAGATGCAGAACTCATAGATAAGGAGGGCCATCTGTATTCGTTATCAATGATAAAAGTTGAGCTTTTAACCAAATATCAGAATTTTGGAAAACATGTACCTACCATCAAAGTCTTGACAGATTCCCAGTACTTAGCTTTTGTTGATGAAATTGGAGGTAATTTTGTTTTGGATATTGCATAAATATATATATCAAAATTATTTTTTCTGCATAAATCAGTGAACCAATATTTCCAAAATGGTTGTACTGTCATAACATCACAAATGGAGAAGGTATCTACTCAAAGAGCAAGAGAGGCCAATACATTTAATGTAATGAAGTACAAAAAGTGTATTTGTATTATTTTATATTTCATATGCAACTGAATTTAAAGAAATTACCACTTTTCAAAATCTGGTGTGACATCAAAGATGTATATCCATGCATTTCTGTGTGAGGCTGAATTTTCTTCATGTACTTAAACCAACATAACATAACACAACTGACCAAATAAAGAACTAAATATGAGAATCCAGCTATCTTGTATTTGGCCAGTCTTTAAAAAAATAGCCAAAGTGAAAAACAATGTAATTATTCTCTATTTTCGTTTTGAAGTATTTATTGAGTTTTGAAATATTAAGTTAATGTTGATATACATATATTTAGTATATATTATGAGTTTATTTTAATTTTAAAATAAGTCAAAAAGTGAATAGTTTTAAGTTATCAGTATTAATAACTAATATGGCAAATATAGATAAAACGTGCATAAAATAAACCTTTCTAGGGTAATAAGTATTTTTCAAGAATATAAGAAACTTGCTAAGAACTAAAAATTTGAGTGTCTCTGTTTTTCAAAAATGACTTACAGACTGTGCAATGGTAGTATTTCTTAATTTATGTCATATACTATAGGTTAATTCATGGGATACCACTATAAGATTGTGCAATAATCATTTTTCTTAAATGAGTCCCGGAGATTCTATTATGTTGTATCTTCATTCTCATTGGTTTCAAAGAACATCTTTATTTCTGCTTTCATTTCATTATTTATCCAGTAGTCATTCAAGATCAGGTTGTTCAGTTTCCATATAGTTCTGTGGTTTTGTGTGAGTTTCTTAATCCTGAAGTCTAATTTGATTGCACTGTGGTCTGAGAAACTGTTTGTTATGAGTTCCGTTCTTTTGCATTTGCTGAGGAGTGATTTACTTCCAATGATGTGGTCAATTTTAGAGTAAGTGTGGTTTGGTGCTGAGAAGAATATATATGTTGTGGATTAGGGGTGGAGAGTTCTGTAAATGTCTATTAAGTCCACTTGGTCCAGATCTGAGTTCAAGTCCTGGATATCCTTGTTAATTTTCTGTCTCACTGATCTGTCCAATATTGATAGTGGAGTGTTAATGTCTTTCACTATTACTGTGTGGTAGTCTAAGTCTCTCTGTAGATCCTTAAGTACTTGCTTTATGTATCTCCATGCTTCTGTATTGGGTGCATATATATTTAGGATAGTTAGCTCTTCTTGTTGCATTGATCCCTTTACCATTATGTAATGCCCTCTTTGTCTCTTTTGATCTTTGTTGGTTTAAAGTCTGTTTTATCAGAGACTAGGATTGCAACCCCTGATTTTTTTTCCTCTCCATTTGCTTGGTAAATCCTCCTCCATTCCTTTATTTTAAGTCTGTGTGTGTCTTTGCATGTGAGATGGGTCTTCTGAATACAGCACACCATAGGGTCTTGACTTCTTATCCAATTTGCTAGTCTGTGTCTTTTGATGGGGACATTTAGCGCATTTACATTACAGATAATATTGTTACGTGTGAATTTGATCCTGCCATTTTGATACTATCTGGTTGTTTTTCCTGTTAATTGATGCAGTTTCTTTATTGTGTCGATGGTCTTTACCATTTGGTAAGTTTTTGCAGTGGCTGGTACTCGTTGTTCCTTTCCATGTTTAGTGCTTTCTTCAGGATCTCTTGTATGGCTAATGATCACCATTCTAGCTGGGGAGAGAGAGATGGTATCTCAATGTGGTTTTGATTTGTATTTCTCTAACGACCAGTGATGATAACCATTTTTTCATATGTTTGCTGGCTACATAAATGTCTTCTTTTAAAAAGTGTATGTTCATATCCTTTGCCCAATTTTTGATGGGGTTGTTTTTTTCTTGTAAATTTGTTTAGTTCTTTGTAGATTCTGGATATTAGCCCTTTGTCAGATGGGTAGACTGCAAAAATTTTTCCCATTCTGTTGGTTGCTGGTTCACTCTAAGGATAGTTTCTTTTGCTGTGCAGAAACTCTTAACTTTAATTAGATCCCATTTGTCTATTTTGGCTTTTGTTGCCATTGCTTTTGGTGTTTTAGTCATGAAGTTCTTGCCTGTTTCTTCCTTTCCAATTTGGATGCCCTTTCTTTTCTTTCTTTCTTTTTCTTTATCTCTTTCTTTTTCTTTTTCTCTTTCTTTCTTCTTTCTTTTCTTTCTTTCTTTCTTTCTTTTTCTTTCTTCTTCTTTCTTTTTCTTCTTTCTTTCTTCCTTTTCTTTCTTTTCTCTTTTCTTTCTTTCTTTCTTTCTTTCTCTTTCCTTTCTTTCTTTCCTTTCTTTCTTTCTTTTGTTCGTTCATTTGTTCGTTCATTTCTTTTGCCAGATTGTTTTGGCTAGAACTTCTAGTTGAATACAAGTGTTGAAAGTGAGTATTTTTGTCTTGGTTTAAATCTCAGATAAAAGGCTTTCAATTTTTCCCTGTGCAGTATGATGCTCGTCATGAGTTTGTAGTGTTCCGCTTTTATTATTTTCAGGTATGTTCCTTCTATACCTAGATTGTTTAGAGTTCTTGTAATGAAAAAATGTTGTATTTTAACAAATGTTTTTGTCATCTATGGAAATGACTGATCATCTTCTTTTGATCCTTTTAGGGACTGTGAATATAATCTGATTTAGGAAATATTTATAGAACTCTTAGAAATATTAATACGTACTATCAGAAATGTAATTACCAGTGTTTTATATTATGGAGGACTCTTTGTCTTGCATTCAGTGAACCTTATTTACTGAATACATTCCTCAAACTCAAGTGCCACCGTCTGTGCAAAGACACCATTGACTCACACTAGACATCTGTAAACGTTTTCTAATTATTAATTTGCTTTCATTGTTGCCTACCAATCTCCCCAGGAGCCATAGTAAACTTTTTGCAAGACACCTGAAATATCATCTATTTTTACTACTCAAAGTCTTGAAAAAACAAAGTTGTTATCATTAATTTTTGATGGAAGCAAACTCATCATCTTTTAACGTGTTCTACCTAATCATGTCTCATTTGGCCCTTCCCTACTTCTCTGCCCTCTTTTCTAATCCTGTTCTGGTTGTCTTGAGTCTTGCTCACACTAATCACTCTCACCTCTTTTTGTTTCTTATGAATGCCAGGGTAATCCCTCATTCGGGATCTTGGCCTGAAATTCTAATTCCTCATAAAACTTAATTTGTCTTGTCTCAGCACATATATAAGCCATGATATTGGTGCTTTCATCTCTAACAGATAACACTCTTTTATTACAGTTATTCCAATGTTATTCTTATCGGCATCCCCAAATTATTTTATTCCTGTGTTTCTATGTTTATTGTCCATTGTATCAATCAGATTATAATCTCTGTGAGACACAAAACTTTGCTTTCTAACGCTCTAATGTCTTTCCTGGGGCTAGTTCACACGAGGCATGTGACAAATATTTGTTAACTAAATAAATGTGTTGATGCAAACACTATAGTTGGATATATTATAACAATATTAATTATGAGTATTCTTTATCTTTTCACTGCGATGATTTGAAACAAAACTTTTAAAATTATATTTTAATATTCCAGTTTCCTTATTAAATTGATGAATCAATGTATTGATAATGGTGGAAAGATGCAAAACATAAGATGCAGTTTTTATACATGATAATTCATTGTAAAATCTTATATGTGAGAAAGTAGCTGGTTTCAGAAGTCAATTTCCCGTAACTGTTTTATCTAAAAAATGCTAGAACCTCACTGTCCAATATATTTCTAATGGCCACAAATGTCTATTTAAAGAAAAATTAATTTAATTTAAATAAAAAATTTAATTTTCCATTTCGACTGGCTACACTTCAGGTCCCCCAAGGGCATACATCAAGTGGATAGTTGAGAGCAAACATATATATATATATATATATATAAATTAAAAATTATTATCACAGAAATTTCTATTGAGCAGCATTCCTGTAGGATATGTAAAGCACAAATGTTTTTGGCAGTATATTATGATTATGATATAGAGCATGCATTGATAGAAAGAAAATTGTTTCTTTTTAGCTTATTTAAACATGGACTTAGTTCTTGATTTTTATGCCACAATCCACTTCAACATTAGTGGTCCAAAAATTATTTATTATTTCTGTCAATTCTGCAGGTTGGCTATGCCAATTGGTTGATCTCTCTGTTCTTCATGGTATGTCTAAAATCACATGGTTATTTGAATTCTTCTGGGAGCTCAGCCAGTTCTATTAATGTACAATATGTTGCTCATCATTCAGTATCTCTCTCCATGAAGCTTCTCATCATTCAGTGGTCTATGTTATTCTTCATAGCAAAGTTGTTGGCTTCCAAGATGAGGTATTCTAAGATGCCAGGCTCTAATATGCATGTGCTTTTCAATCCTCTACTTGAATCATAATTTTTGATATTTTATTGGAGAGAGCAAGTAATATGACCAAGTTCAGAATCAATGTAAAAGAAAATCATACAAGTGCTTGAATACCAGGAAGAGTGTTTCTTTGGGACTGGTAGAGTAGTCTACGACAAACACTGTTAGTGATAATCTAAGAGACCACTGA
This sequence comes from Cacajao melanocephalus, assembly GCA_963573385.1. Taxonomy (NCBI): domain Eukaryota; kingdom Metazoa; phylum Chordata; class Mammalia; order Primates; family Pitheciidae; genus Cacajao; species Cacajao melanocephalus. The sequence continues at coordinate 136,819 of CAUYLG010049963.1, read as the reverse complement.
TTTGAAACTAGATATATAATTCAAAATTTCTCAGGGATGGAAGGGATATTTAAAAGTCTGTGTGTCAGTATTCTTGGGCTGCCATAACAGATACCATAGATTGGATGTTTTATACAACAAATATTTACATTTCACACTTCAGGAGGCTGGGAAGTCCAAGATCAATATTTCAGCTATTCAGCTCTTGTTGGGAGCTCTCTACCCAGCGTTAAAATGGCTGCCTTTCACTGTATCTTCAAATGATGGGGAAAGAGAGTACTCTAATGTCTTCTCATCTTCTTTAATTATGCTAGAACCTCACTGTCCAATATATTTCTAATGGCCACAAATGTCTATTTAAATCTAAAGAAAAATTAATTTAATTAAAATTAAAAATTTAATTTTCCATTTCAACTGGCTACACTTCAGGTCCCCCAAAGGCATACATCAAGTGGATAGTTGAGAGCAAATATATATATATATATATATATATAAAAATTAAAAATTATCACAGAAATTTCTATTGAGCAGCATTCCTGTAGGATATGTAAAGCACAAATATTTTTGGCAGTATATTATGATTATGATATAGAGCATGCGTTGATAGAAAGAAAATTGTTTCTTTTTAGCTTATTTAAACATGGACTTAGTTCTTGATTTTTATGCCACAATCCACTTCAACATTAGTGGTCTAAAAATTATTTATTTTTCTTTAACTCAGGGCACTGACTTCATGACCTCATTTAGCCTTTATCACTTCTTTTTAGGCCCTATCTTCAAAAGCAGCCACAGTCGGTCTCAGGACTTAACATACATATTTGAGAGGAAAAAAAAATCAGTCCATAGCAGTCTCTAAGTCTAAAAATTTGAAAAAAGTAAAAGCAAAACAAAAATAAATTTGATGCTGGAATACAAGCTACAGTTTTTGGTGTTATTGCTGTTGTTGCCAACTGAACTTTTAAAGTTTCTGAAGTATCGCAGTACCTAGTACTAAATAGGAGAGCCACCAGTTCTTTAAACACAGCCCCTTCTATCCTGCAGCTTTGCCATTGCAGATCCCATCAGTTTCCTTCATATAAAAGGAGGAGAGTAAGAGAGAGAAGCCAAGACATTGCTTTTGTTGGTAATGCACTGTCAGGTTATAAACTGATATTTCTTGTTTGCACTAATAATTACATATAATTTAAGGTATCAATAACAAAATGTATACCAAAATGTACATACAAAAATACTTATTTAAGAAAGATCCTTATTTTGCAGTTAAACAGATTCAAAACTAATGTGACTTACTTTAATTCATGTAATAGAACAAAAGGGAGATGCAATAACTCCTAATTTCAATGACTTATTAAGCCACAGTATATTATATATAAAGAAATATTACTGGCTTCCCTAAATTACCATATTCTTTTCATACTGTTTATTAATATCTATCCAAATGTTTTGAAAATAAAAATCAAACAAAAAGAATACTGTGGTTTCAAAATGGAAACAGTAATAAGAAGCGTACATTTAATGGTAGTTGGTTTTCTAAAATAAAGTGTTTTAAATTTTTACTACTTTAATTGTTAAAGAGAAAATTATGAGCAATTGCATTTGCAGATTTGGTTTGAATGAGAATGAAATGATTTGATGAAAAGCAATATGAAGCTCTTCAATCTTTAAGAAATATCAAGGAAGCAAAAGAGCATTTGTAAAATAGTGTATTTTTTAAAAATCAGACTCTGTATTTAGAGAAAACTCCTTAGCTGCTCTGTTTTACATAAATTAAGCAAGTCTTGAGTTTTTAAATCCTGGTCAGCAATCTCTCCCTCATCTTGGAAAGTACTTAACTGTCTATTATTCTTTAGAGAGTTTTAAATATTTATAAATTTAAATTTTTCAACTTAGAAATGCTAATAATGAGAAAGAAAAGTTGTAAGTATAAATATAACAGAGTTGTTCACGTACAGTACTACATTAATTCAATTACATTATATTATAAATTCATTTACTTGTTTAAAATTTGCAAAGGAGTAACATCTGTACTTGTTCTGTTTATGAATCAAACATAATATTATAGTAGGCATGATTATATAAAATGCCAGCTGCTTCCTTAAAGATATGTTACTATTTCCTGAATACAACAGACATTATAATATTACTTTAAATTTAATTTGATAATATGTGTCACATAAGACAAAAAACAAGCCCTAATGTCAAATGAAAACTAAAGTGAAATGTTTAATGTAATGAATATACCATTCTATTGACAATAAAATGGGACACAATTTTATTTTTAGAAAACAAAATTACTACCATTTTAATTAAAAGATGATGAGCTGGTTATTATTGCTGCCTGGGAAGTCTGCAAATATACTGGGGATTATCATTATAATCTTAATTATCATCTTTGGAATCTGTACAAATTATCTGTGCTTTAGCTCAGTTGATGACCAAATGTAAGCATTTTCATAGTGCTAAGTTGCCAATTTAGTGCGAAAAACTGCAAATAAGATATTTTAGGGCAATTTAATAGACTTCTTAAATATTTTGAGATTGCTGATCATCATCCATGTAATCTCCCTACATCTACAATTTAAAGTTTTACTACAGATCTAGAGTATGGGCAAATACAAAGTCTCTAGACTGTAGCAATTAACTTCTACTAATTCTGCTGTGCAACTTTGTTAGGAGGAAATAGGAGCACATAAATGTAGTACTCCATGGGGAGAAGTTTTTGGATTGAAAGATTAGCTCTAATCAGGGGTTACATAAAGTATTCATTGATTTAAAATAAATAAAAGGCATTTTGTGAAAGGTGTAAAAAATAATTTTAACTGACTTTTCGGTGTATTAAGAAAAACATGAAAGTCAAATCGTCAGCTTGTCACTATTATCATTTTACCCATTTTTATAGACTCCCTAGGATTCTCAAGATTCCATGTTTATTTCATAAGGCTTTATAATTTTCAAATTATATTTTTCTCAAAGACTTTATTAATATTAAAAAATTTATTTTTAATGAGTTATACAAAAAATAGCATATAACTCCTAATTACTTATATTTTAAATCACTGTATTTTACAATCACTGTATTCTAAGTTTTAAAATCACTGTAACCTGGTGATTATGTCTTATAAAATATCTCATATATTTTATAATTATGTAATTTGAAATTTTACAAGTCAAAGACTTTAGTATGCAAAAAAATTAATAGTAATAACTGAATTGTGGAAATATACAAGTTAGTGAGGTTTTTTTCTTTCTTTTTCTCACAAAATGTGAATTATAGACCATCTGCAGCCTTGTGTCTTTTTTCAAATCTTAAGTCAGAGGATATTTTTTCTAGATTAAATAACATATTTATAGGTAGGCCATAAGTGTAGTGAGTGACATTTCTTAACCTTGTCATTCCTTATTTTCAAACTTTTGTAAACCCAATTCTGTAAATTACTTTATTTCCAGTTGGCACTGGAATTTTACCAATCAATTCAGTAATATAGGTGAAACTTCCATAAGAGTTTGATACATTGTATTTAAGTAGTTTGCAATTGAATTGTATTTCCTCATTTAAAGGAGCTATCGTCATTTGGGTTGGTTAAGTATGGGAAGACAGAAGTATAAGACTGAGTAAACTGAGATGTAAAAACTAAATATAAGTAGGATCTTAATAAAGAGAAGAACCAAAAACAGTATTACTGTATTAATAGAGACACATCATTTCAATGAAAAAATCTGAACATTTTTCATGGTAGATAACCAGTTATAAAAGATAGCAATTCAGTATTTAGAATTCCTTCAATCAAAGACAAACAAAACAAAACAAAACAAAACAAAAAACAGATTCCTTCTAACAAAATCATGATGTCAAGTGAGAAGATTTAAACTTACAGAAACTGGTGGTAAAGAAAATTCAGATGGAATAATCTGAAAGAAAGTACAGCAACAGGCCAGCATCTTTGAAGAAAACGTTTTCATTAAGTGAATGATATTTATATAACAGAAAGGTCAATGAGAAAATAACTGTTGGATTCTATTCTTAGATTGATAGCTATAAGCTATTTTTAGCCTTTGTTTCTTAGTTTTAGTTTATGTATTATATTTGTCTTCTAATTTTGTTGTTGTTGGTAATGATGGTTTATTTTTGTAGGGGGTAGGATAGCAGCATAGTTAGAACATGCTCTGAAGCCATTATGCCCTCCCACTTATTTCTTCTCTCTCTTTCTCCTTCCCTCCCTCCCTCCCTCCCTCCTTCCTTCCTTCCTCCCTCTCTCTCTTTTCCTTTCTTTTCTTTCTTTCTCCTTCTTTCCTTCCCTCTGTCCCTCCTTCCCTCCTTCTTTCCTTCCTTCCTTTCCTCTTTCTTTCTTTTTCTCTCTTTCTTTCTCTCTTTCTTTCTCTCTTTTTCTTTCTTTCTCTCTTTTTCTTTCTTTCTTTCTTTCTTTCTTTCTTTCTTTCTTTCTCTTTCTTCTTTCTTTCCTTTCTTTCTTTCTTCTTTCTTCTTTCCTAAGTCTCACTCTGTCACCAGGCTGCAGTGCAGTGGTGCAATATCAGCTCACTGCGACCTCCGCGTCTCAGTTTCCAGTGATTCTCCTGCCTCAGCCTCCCAAGTAGCTGGGATTACAGGCATGCGCCACCATGCCTGGCTAATTTTTGTGTTTTTAGTAGAGACAGGGTTCACCATGTTGGTCAGGATGGTCTTGAACTCCTGACCTCAGGTGATCCACCCTCCTCGGCCTCCCAAAGCTCTGGAATTACCAGTCTGAGCCACTGCACCCAGCCAAACCCAAGTTTTTAATTCTACATCTAGATAAGTTTCTAAAACCCTCTGTGTCTTATGTGTAAGATAGCAAATAATAAATTGCATCCACATGATAGAATTCCTTGGAAAATTCTATGGATGAAAAGGTCTTAGAATAGATCTTACACATTATAAGCACCACATAAGTGTTTAATATTATGTGTCACTATGAACAATGAATTGGTTGGATTATGTGAACTAATATACAGGCATCAGCACTAAATTCATACATTCCTGGTGGAAGAAATTAAGAGTCTGCAGACGAATGAGTTTAAAAAATCATCCTGGCTACTGCTTTACTAATAACACCTTCAAATACAAACATAACATATGTTTTTTAAAAATGTGAAGTGTTTTTTAGACTTTTTGATTTTTGATTTTAATTTTTGAGGTAAGGTCTTACTCTGTCATTAAGGCTGGAATGAAATGGCCTGATCTTGGCTCACGACAACCTCGACCTCTTAGGGTCAAGTACTCCTCCCACCTCAGTCTCCCAAGAAGCCGGAACTACAAGCACACATCACCATGCCTGGTTAATTTTTTTTATTTTTTTTTCTTTGTGGAGATGGGGACTCACTATGGTGCCCAGGCCGGTCTTGAACTCTGTTTGAAAACAGTAAATAGATTGCAGACAACTTATGGAATACATAACTCACAGAGGTAGACTGTAGTCTATATAAAAGGTTAAAAATTAAAATATTTATTTTCAAAAATGTAAAAGTAGTTATTTCACCCCAGTTAAAATTGCTTTTATCAAAAAGACTGGGAATGATAGATGCTGGCATAGATGTGAAGAAAGGACAATGCTGTTGTCTATTTTCTACTGTTGTTTTTACTATAATGTCACTGAAACATATTAGTCTGGTTCAGCATGGCTTGAGAAGAGATGCAGGGTAATAACTTAAAAGAGAAAAGAAGAAACTGCATACAATGAGATTAGGCTCAATGATTTATTAATACCCAGTTAGTGTTTTCTACAACTTCAATATTAATGGCTTTCAAATAACACTACTATAAAGACTGTTGTGAGAGGGCATGTTTCTCTATATATGCATATATATAAGTCTGGTGTCAAGTGCTAAAGCATATATAGATATTTAATGATATTTAATTAATTATTTTTATTTAATTAATTAAATCAAAGTTTCACCAAAATAGAGCCAAAGAATATATGTGGGATATTCCATGCGGTACTTATTTTTCATCCCAAGGTAGGATACATGAAATTTATAGTAAATTAATCTGTGAATACCTGCTTAAATAGATGCAATATAGCACACATAACTTTTACTCTACTTTCAGGAAAGGTAATATTAAATAAAGCTCCTGTGTGGTATTTTTTTTCTATTATTTATCTCATTCAAAATACTTTAGTGGCAGGAATTGAGTAACTCTCTTTATCGCATAAAAAGTAGAGTTGCATTTTAGAAAGCTTGCTGTCAACAAAGTTACCCCCAAATCAATAAAAATAATTTTGTTTTTTTTTTCATTGTTAACCTTAGAAATATTTGTCCTAAGAGCTTTTGAGAAAGATGATCCTTTGGTAAATACAATAGGAAAATGTGTGCGTGCTTGCAGTGTATCAAACTTCCTTTTCAGTGCTTTACATTATTGTTCATGTTTGATTGTCATAACATGTTTAGGAAGTAGATATTCTTGACATTCTTCATTTAAAGATTAAAAAACATTTCTTAAAAGAGAAACTTCCCCACAATCACACAGTTAGCAATTATACACAGCTGGTTCCAGTAATGGCAGACTAGCTTGTATCAAATTAGTCCTCTTGCAGAAAACATTACCAATTCTCAGGCAGATATAAAAAAATCCTGCTAAAAGTTCCTGAAGCATGATCAAAGGCAGCCAAATATTAGAAGGAATTTAACCCTCGAAGGAAAAGATTTGCTGTGAGTGACATGTTCATTTATGTAGCTTTTCTTCTGAAAGCACATCTCATTTCTTATTGAACAGAACATAAGAAGACAGTCATAGACCTTGAACTGAGGAATGTGAGACATTAAAAGAAACTGGAAAATGAAGGGATCATGAAGATATGAGAGAGCCAGATGTGGATAAGCCACAGATTCTGTATATAAATTCTCCTAGGTTTTCGGTTATATCCAATACTAAACAATTTTTCAGAAGATTAACAAGACCATGTGGGAAAATAATGACTGTATAGAAATAAAATCACCTAGAAAGCTTTAAAATTGCCGACTTCTAGATGCCATCAAGTGAAATTTAACTTTACTTGGCCTGAAGATAGGCAGGCATTGGTAAATTTTAGAGATCGGTGGAGAAAATATTTAGAATTCATGTTTTGAATCAAGAATAAGGACCAAAAAGATGGTGGAGGATGAAAATAACATTTCTTAAATGCTCTGTTTCTAGATGTTTTATATATTTGTATTCAACTTTACATATGAGAAAATAAAGGACATAGAGAGCTTAAGCAAAACTTCTCTAAACCTGAGGGCCTTTGAAGACCATAAAACTTAAAATTATCTGGTGCCATAATGTCTATCTTGCATTTTAACCTTGGTTCACTTCTTAACTTTCATTATTTCTGTTTGTACTAAACTTCACAGCAGTCTTCCTTCTCCTTTTCTGTTGGCCTGAAGCACAGATAAATCCTCTAGTCCATATGCCAGATACACATGTGGTGAAGGCTTTATGAGGAATATTATACCAAATTAAAATAAACAAACAAAAAATACGACATTGTATTTGTACCAAGCTGCTTTTGCTTGGCTGCTGAAATTTTTTTTTTAATTTTCAACTTGAAATATAAAAACAGCTATATGAAATCAACTATTCAATTAAATTATTTTCTTGCATAAACTCAACATTCATTGTTTTTTAAAACTCAGCTGGTTATGAACAAAAGATTGTTAAAATTAGTCTAAAATCTTGAGCATTTGTTTTTCTTATTTTCAAACCTTTAGCTATAAGATTGCCCAACTGTTTAAGACTACTTGAACATATTTTTATATAATAAATATTTTAAAAGAAAAGACAAGGGGAAAAAAGAAAGCAAGGTGTAGCAAGGAGAGATGCTGAAATGTTACATATATATCACTAATTCAAATACATCTGCGAGAAGTGTGTAATACATTTAGAGCCAAGCTTTTCGGCAGCCAATGTGAAGGGAATAACATTATCACATTGTTTATTAATAGTGCACTTAAGATAAAAACAAACCAGATGTTGCACAAAAGAATGATCATGTTTAGTCCTAAGATGAGAGGAAAATTTCTCCTGGAAACACTTGTAGTGAACACCCTGTTATATAATAAACAATTTGAATGAAATTGTTATAGTAAGTTCAGCAATGCATTTTATAGGTCTCTTTCTGGTTAAGTAGTGGCATCAAGCCAAAGAAATTAAGTAGTGTGATTGTCAGGGAGACTAAGCAAATATAGAAAAAAAATACTTTAGATTTTTTTTTCTTAATTAACTTCTAAATTCATTCCTCAGATTACAGCAGTGTGGAATGGTGAAATAGCCATGTTAACTCCCATTTCTGCCTCAGGTAATAGATGGAATATAAAGTCTAGATTTATTAATCTGTACTCTGTTAATTTATGAGAAGAACTGAATGGATGTTAAAAATAACTCAAACGATTTATAATACTACTAGTTTTTCAAAATTGTTTTATTATTCCAACTAACATAAGAAAAATTATCACTTAACCATTTTGGGTAAGACATATTTAAGAATAATACAAACATGATGTATGTAATTTATTTCTTTTTAAGTTAAGATTGAAGAAAACTTACCCTTGAGAAGAAATTATTGTTTACATGCATTGCATTAAATATTTCTGCCCACATTACAAAGAATGGTTTTCCATACAGAGAGAGAAAGAGAAAGAGAGAGAGAGAGAGACAGGGACAGAGTCATATACTAAATTTTATCATTAGTGCATCTTTTGGATATTATTTTGTTTTGTTTTTTGATATGGATTCAGTTAGGTAATCAATCTAAATATAAAATATTTACATGTTTGTAAAGATATTATCAAACACCTAAATATTTACATATTATTGTTATTCCTTTACACAGTGCTTCCTATCATTAACCTCACAGTAGAAAATACAAATTAGAAAAAATTGTAAGTATAAAATAATATAATAATTTTTAAAAGCATACATGAAATATACTCTAAAACAAATTTAGAATGTCATAAATATTTGAAGACTTTACAAATTCATAAATATGCTATTTTGTAATATTTTATTTAAGTTTTGTTTTTTTTTTTTTTTTGAGAAAGAGTCTCACTCTGTCACCTAGACTGGAGTGTAGTGGCATGATCTTGGCTCACTGCAGCCTCCCCCTTTCAGGTTCAACTGATTCTCATGCCTCAGCCTTCTGAGTAGCTAGGATTAAAGATGTGCGCCACCATGCATAGTTCATTTTTATATTTCTAGTAGATATGGTGTTTTTCCATGTTGGCCAGGGTGGTCTTGAACTCTTGGCCTCAGTGATCTATCTACCTTGGCCTCCCAAAGTGTTTGGATTACAGGTGTAAGCCACCACACCAGGCCTATTTAAGTTACTTTCATATATTCCATGGTATAATTCTGAGTTTGACATATGAGAATATAAAAAATATAATTCAAGAGAGCCCTTGGGCCTTGAATAAACAACAGCAGTAGCCAGGCAGGAGTCAACAAGGGCCTGGGGTAATAGTGGCCATAGGGAGAGACTTTTTCTGCTTTTATTTAAAAAGAGAGGAGAAAGTAAAGAGGACTTTATCTTGCAACTTGGGTATAGTCTCAACCACAGTAAAATAAAGCACCTAGTAGATTCCTAAAGCCCCTGATTCCAGGCCCTAGCTCCTATATGGAATTTTTCTTTCTTTCTTTCTTCTTTCTTTCTTTCCTTCCTTCTTTCTTTCCTTCCTTCCTTCCTTCCTTCCTTCCTTCCTTCCTTTCTTTCTTTCTTTCTTTCCTTCTTTCTTTCTTTCTCCTTCTTTCTTTCTTTCTTCTCTCTCTCTCTCTCTCTTTCTTTCTTGCAACAGAGTCTCCCTCTGTCACCCAGGCTGAAGTGCAGTGGTGTGATAATGGCTCACTGCAACCTCCACCTCCCAGGTTCAAGTGATTCTCTTGCCTCAGACTCTCTAGTAGATGGGATTACAGGTGTGCACCACCATGCCCAGATACTTTTTATATTTTAGTAGAGATGAGCTTTCACCCTGTTGGCCAGGCTGGTCTTGAACTCCTGACCTCAAGTGATCCACCCGCCTCTGGTCTCCCAAAGTGCTGGGATTACAGGTGTGAGCCACTGCATCCAGCCCCTGTATGGCATTTCTAGACCCACCTTTGGCCAAAAAGGAACCTGCTGCCCTGAATGGAAAGACACAGTCCTGGCATGATTTATTACTTGTGGACCAAAGAACCCTTGGACCTTTAATAACCATCTACACCATCTAGGCAGTGTCACCATGGGCCTTGGTTAATACCCAGCATTGTGCTAGCTTCAGGTGTGAACAAGTGTATTCACAGCTGGGGTGGCCATGAGGAGAGACTCACTCTACTTAAAGCATGCTTAAGGGAAGAGTGAAGTAAAGTTACTCTTAAGTAAAGAGTTAGGCAAAATTTTCTTGCAACTTGAGGACCAATTCAGGCACAGTAAAATAAAACACCAAGCAGACTCCTAAAGTTCCCCATTACAGAACTTAGGTCCTGGATGACATTTCTAGTCCCACCTTGAGCCAGAAAGGAAGCCACTTCCCTGAAGGGAGAGACCCAGGCCTGGCAGGATTCATCACCTGCTGACTTGGACTTTCAATAAACAACTACAGTAGTCAGGCAGTAGCCACTATGAATGTAAGACAGTGGTGGACACTACCTCTGATTGAGTAAAAGAAAGGAAAGAACAAAATGGACTTTGTTTTTCAAGTTGGCTGCCAGCTCAACCATAGTAAAATAAAGCACCAGGTAGATTTCTAAAATTCCTGATTCTAAGCCCTACTTCTAGGGTTTAGAAATCTAGACTCACCTTCAACCAAGAGGAAACTTACTGCCCTGAAAAGAAAATCAAAAGCTGACAGGGTTTGTAGTCTACTGTCTAAAGAGCCCTTGGGCGTTGAATAAACATCAACAGTAGCCAGGCAATAGTTGTGTTAGATTTAGTGCTGTGCTAGCTTCATTTTTGACCCAGCACAGTCCAAGTGATGGTGGCTACAGGAATGCATGTGTCACACTACCCCCAATTCCATGCAGTTCAGCACAAAGAGAAAGACTCCATTTGTTAGGGTGAATGTGAGGGAAGAGAACAAGAGGCTGCCTGATAATTTAGGGAATTCTCCAGAATTACACAAGCCCACCAAAGTGGTACTTTTACGAGTTTTCAAGAGTCACAGTGTTACTGAGCTTGGGGTACCCTATAATGCAAATGTGGTGATAGTGATCAAACTTAGATCACAACACTCAAGTCTCTTTGAATACTTGAAAAGCCTTTTCAAGAAGGACAGATATAAATAAGCCCAGATTGTGAAGACTATAATAAATACCCAACTCTTCAATGCCAGATATTGATAAACATCCAGCACTCAAAACCATCTAGGAGAATACGACCTTACCAAACAAATTAAGGCACCAGAGAGCAATCTCAGAGTGACAGATATACGTGATCTTTTAGACAGATAATTCAAGATAGCTGCTTTGGGAAAGCTCGCTAAAATTCAAGACAAGAAGAGAAGAAATTCATAATTCTATCAGCTAATTTTATCAGTGATTAAAATAACTTTTAAAAATCAATGAGAAATTCTGGAGCTGAGAAATTCAACCTGCAAAATTAAGAATGCATCAGTCTTGTAACAGCAGAATTGATTGACTGGAAGAAAGAATTAGTGAGCTTGAAGACAGGTATTGGAAAATACCATCAGAGATGACAAAAGAAAAGGGAATAATAAAGAATAAATCATGCTAACATGACTGAGAAAATAGCTTCAAAATGGATAATGGCCTCAAAAATGTAATTGGCCTCAAAAAGAGAGGTAGAAAGTTAAAATTAGGGTAAAAAGTTTATTCAAAGGGTTAATAACAGGGAATTTTCTAAACACAGGGAAATGTATTAATTTTCAAGTTCAAGAAGATTATAAAAGACCAAGCAGATTTAACCAGATGAGACTACTTCAAGACATTTAATAATCAAACTCCCAATGTGAAGAACAAAGAAAGGATCCTAAAAGCAGCAAGAGAAAAGAAACAAATAATATATAGAGAAGCTCTAATACATGTAGCAGCAGATTTCTCAGTGAGAACCTTACAGGCCACAAATATCAAGACATATTTAAAATAGTGCAAGAAAGAGACTTTTATCCTAGAACATTGTATCCAGTGAAAGTATCCTTTAAAGATGAAATAAAAATAGTTTTCCAGACAAATAAAGCTGAGGAATTTTGTGGACATTAGACCTATCCTATAAGAAATGCTAGAGAAAGATACTCAATCTGAAAGCAAAGGACATTACCCAGCAAAAAGAAATCATCTGAGGGTGCAAAACTCACTGAAAATTGTAAATACAGGCCGGGCACAGTGGCTCATGCCTGTAATCCCAGCACTTTGGGAGGCTGAGTTGTGTGGAACACTCAAGGTCTGAGTTTGAGAACAGCCTGACCAACATGGTGAAACCTTGTCTCTACTAAAAAGACAAAAGTTAGCCAGGCCTGGAGGTGTGCGCCTGTAGTCCCAGCCACTTGTGAGTCTTAGGCAGGAGAATCACTTGAACCTGAGAGGTGGAGGTTGCAGTGAGCTGAGATTGAGCCAGTGCACTCCAGCCTGGGTGACAGAGTGAGACTCCGTCCTCCCACCGCCGTTCTAAAAAAAGGAAACTACAGGCCAATAATCTTGATGAATGTTGATGCAATGTTCTTCATTAAAATACTAGCAAACTAAATTCAACAACATGAGCACAATTTTTTCATCATTACCAAGTGGGATTTATCCCAGGAAGACAAGAATCTTACAACATATGCAAATCAATTAATGTGATACATAATATCAACAAAATGAAGGACAAAAATCATATGATTATTTCATTTGATGATGAAAAAATCATTTGATAAAATTCAAAATCATTTTATGAATCCTCAGAAAACTAGGCATAGAAGAAATGTAACACAACACAATAAACACCGTATACAACAGACCCACAGATAGTATCATACTGAATGGGGAAAAAATGAAAGCCTTTTTTCTATGATTCAGAAAAGACAAGGATATCCACTTTCACCACTGGAAGTCCTAGCTAGGGCACAGGCAAGAGAAAGAAGTAAAGGTCATCCCAATTTTCCTTGTGTGCAGATGTTATGTTCTTATATTTGAAGAACTCTAAGGACTCCACTTAAAAACTATTAGAACTAATAAATTTAGCAAAGTTTCAGGGTACAAAATAAACATTTAAAATTAGTAGTATTTTTATATGCCAAAAGTGAGCAATCTGAAAAATAAATTGGAAAGTTAATCTCATTTGCAATAGCTACAACTCAAATAAAATACCTAGAAATAAACTTAATCAAAGAAATGAAATGTCTACAATAAAAATTTCAAAGCAGTAATGCAAGAAATTGAAAAGAACATCATAAAATGGAAAGACATTTTATGTTTATAGATTGGAAGAATCGATATTGTTAAAATGTCCATACTACCAAAAGCAATATACAGATTCAATGCAATATCTATCAAAATACTAATGATGTTCTTTACAGACATAGAAAACATCATTATAAAATTTATATGAAAGCACTAAAGGCCCAGGATAGCCAAAGTTATCCTGAGCATAAAAGAACAAAAATTGAATAATCACATTACCTGACTTCAAATTATATTACAGAGCTCTAGTAAACTGAAATAGCATGGTACTAGTATAAAACCAGACACTTAGACCAGTGGAATTGAATGGAGAGCTCAGAAACAAATCCATAATCTACCAGGAACTCACTTTCAACAAAAGTGCCAAGAATATGTATTGGGAAAGGGAATATCTCTGTAATACATGGTGCTGGGAAAACTGAATGCTTGTATCCAGAAGAAAGAAACTAGACTGCAATTTCTTGCCATATACAAAATCAAATCAAAATGAATCAAAGGCTTGAATCTAAGACCTCAAACTGTGATACTAATAAAAGAAAACTTTGGGGAAACTCTTCAAGAAAATGGTCTGGGCAAATATTTCTTTAGTATTACATCATAAGAACAGTCCACACAGTCAAAAATAAACAAATGAAATCATATCAAGTTAAAAATCCTCTGCACAGCAAAAGACACAATCAAAGAAGTGAAGACAGAGCCCATGGAATGAGAAATTATTTGAAAACTATCAATCAGACAAAGGATTAATAACCAGAATATGTAAGGAACTCAAGCAACTCAATAGGAAATAATATAATAGTTCAATTAGAAAGTGGGGCAGTGTTTTGAGTAGACATTTATTTGAAGAAGACACACAAATGGCAAGCAGATATATAAAAGGTTGCTAGACATCATTAATCATCATAAAAATGCCAGACACAACTTCAAGATATTACTGCACTCCAGTTAAAAAAGACTTGTATCCAAAATATGGGCAACAATGAATGCTGACAAGGATATAGAAAAAATAAAAATAAAAAATCATGTACTTTTTGTGAAATATAAATTAATAGAGCCACCTTGGAGAACAATATCAAGGTTCCTCAAAATCTAAAATTAGAACTTCCATATGATCCAGCAATCCCACTGCTAGGCATACACCCAAAATAAAGGAAATTAATATATAAAATAGGTAACTGGACCCCCTTTCTTGCTACAGCGCTATTCACAATTTCCAAGATTTGGAATTAATCTAAGTGTCGTTTAACAAATTTTTAAAATGTGGTGTATATACACAGTGGAATACTATTCAGCCATAAAAAATAATGAGATCCTGCCATTTGCAACAACGTAAATGGAAATAGAGGGCATTATGTTAGATGAAATAAGCCAGCCCCAGAAAACAATCTTAGCATCATCTCAGTCATTTATAGAAGCTAAAATTTAAAAACTGAACTCATGAAGATAGAGAATAGAGTGATGATCACCAGAAGTTATGAAGGGTAGTGGAGTGGGATACAAGGGGAATGGAGATGGTTAATGAATAAACAAATATACTTAGTGTGAATAAAATCTGGTATTTGGTTGCACAACAGAGTGATTGTAGTCAACAATAATTTCTTGTACATTTTAAAATACGCAAAATATTATCATTGGAATGTTTGTGACAAAATGAAGTGATGAATTCTTGAGGTGACTGATATCCCATTTACCTTGATGTGATTAATACACATTGTATGACTATATTAAAATATCTCATGTGCCCTACTGAATATGTATATAAACACACAGAGACATGCACACACACACATCTGCTGTGTACCCATAAAAATTAAAAATTTGAAATATTATTCACAAGCTAAAATGAAATACTGTGTTTTATTATGCAGATGGTATCTGGCTACACAAAGGTACATTATAGGAAGAAAGTAACTGCAAATCATTTTAGTACTAAATTTGCAACCTGAAAATTAATCTTATGAAATTTTACCAAGCACATTTATACAGTTGTTGCCATTATTCTCCTCTTTACTATACCTTTGAGGGTGACAAAATACCAACTCAAGTGACTGATTATAGAATGCAGCTACATGAAAGAGGAGGTAACTAAAATGTATATTTTGCTAATATATATTTGTACTGTCTCATTTTCCTTAATCTTTAAATATGTATTCATGTTAATTATGCTAGCAACATCCTAAGGGGGCTTACCCCTTTTATTTTTCATAAAATTTAATTTATAACATTAGAAATATCTTTTAAGTACCTAATTGTGATTTAATGTAAGCAATTACAAACAATACACATTTAAATGTGGAGAACCTTTTAATATTCAATGACATTTGAGCTAAGATTTTCTTCATGTTCAAAAGTGTCTTTTAAATTATTAATGGTAAATGATAACAAAACTATTCATTTTCTTCTCTGTTTAATCAAATAATTACCCACTGTTTAAAATAAATTTTTAAAATGTTTCAAGCATTTTTTTAAAGGAAAACAAACATTGGCATACAATAACAAGAATGTGTCTATTGATCCATGATAGCCTATGTTAAAATACTACTGTACTCTCTAAATTAAATATGGCATCAATGAGGAACAGAACTCTATGAGACTAACAATGAATTCATCAGAGTAACTTCTGGCAGACATTAAAGTTGGAGAAGAGACAGGCAACAAATTAAATTACTATTTTTTTAACACACTGAAGATCGAATAATGATGAAAAAAGTATAATGCTTATGAAAGACATAGTATATAAGAGGTCAAGTAAAACTTAGCAGCAGTAGGGGCCATGCCATACGGATTCATTTGCTTGTACAATTTAGTTGTGCATTCACATCCTGCTTGAGGCCAATTTGGTACACATTGCTTATATTTGATGATGGAACACTGCTATGATAAGCGAGTCAGACAACGCTTAGTCTATTTTTCGTGGTTCAGATTACACAATAGCTTGCCAGGCTGTGGTCAAGAATTCAGTCTCTATTAGAACTTAATGGTAAGCCAAAAGCTTTCCTCCAGGATGCATAGTCTTCCTTCAGAATTTTCAACAGACTACATTATAATTCTCTATAGGGACTTACAGAGGAAAAGTAAGTGCAATGTGACTTAGTGATCTGGCATTATTTGAAATATATATGATTTCAATGATAAATTACCATGTAGTTAGTATCCTCTTGCACAAGCAATAGAGTACATCGAAAGCAAAATATAGAAAAATATATTGTTTTTATCATCTTACTAAAGAAAGCAAGATACTTTGTGTTTTTAACCTCAACCTAAGTATATTTAACATAATCAGATTACAAAAACATATAAATTTGTTTAAAAAAAAAAGTAGTTCCTCTGAAATAGAAGACTGTTAATGGAGGAATACATAAGTGTCTGGCAGAAAACCTTTGCAGAGTTTTGTCTACTGGATTGTTCATCTCTTATAGGAAATTGCAAAAGCCTTTTCTCTTTTTCTCTTAAAAAAAATCTCTCTGTTTTAAAAGTCTCATTTCACTTTCTCTTTGTTTACATTAGTTTTGCTACTTTTTTTTCCATTTTAACCTTGTTAAATTCGTGACTTTCTGTTATTGCTGTTTTTAAATTTTCCATTTGAGTTTTTTCTTCAGTTGGTCAGCTATCTTCCCCATCTGTTGTTTCTATTTTTATTGGGATATCATTGAATGGACAAATTAAGTTAGTGTGAATTGATACTTTAAGGTGCTGAATTTTAAATCCATGGCCACTATATTTCTAATTAATTATTTTAATATCATTTATGTTCCTTGAACTGTACTAATGCCTCTTTTCTATAAATGAATCTTCCGTATTACTTGACAAAGTTTATTTCTAATAACTTTTATACAGTTATTGATATTTGGAAATAAACTTAGAAAATAGCTTTCTGCCAGATTGTATAGGATATTTTTCGAGTGTCAAAAACTAGAAGGTAGAAAACTGTTAGGTGCTTACTAAAACAGTCCAGGAGAGAAACAGACACTGAATAAAAAAGATTCTGAGGGGCACAGATATAAAAGTTAACCAGTAGTTGCTTCGAGAGAAGGTTGTTGGCAAATAATTCAGTTTTGTGCATACAACAGAAACTACACTAAAGGAATGTTCACAAATTATTTTATGACACTTTTGGACACTTAGCCCAAATAGATTATGAGAGGCCCAGATATAAATGTTAACTAGTAGTCACTTAGAGAGAAGGTTGTTGGCAAAGAATTCAGTGTTGTACATACTAATCAGACTATACTCAAAAAGTGTTCAGAAACTATTCTATGACAGTTTTGGACACTTAGCCTT
Organism: Cacajao melanocephalus; assembly: GCA_963573385.1. Taxonomy (NCBI): domain Eukaryota; kingdom Metazoa; phylum Chordata; class Mammalia; order Primates; family Pitheciidae; genus Cacajao; species Cacajao melanocephalus. Next base: position 119,181 of record CAUYLG010049963.1, on the reverse strand, counting down.
GAGGGTAACTTTTCCACACCTCCAGTGATTCTATAACCTATTCAAAATAATTTCATGTAAGTTCATTTTCGGGTCTCTCACCCACATTGTTTCAAGTGACTGTATTTTATCCTTTAGATTTTCAGGTCTCTGATCTTGTAGTTTGTTACATACACTGTACTATGTATACATTTGGACTTATTCAAATTTTTTCATCCTTCAGAATAACTTTCCTAGCCTATTAATGTTAGTAGCATTAGTAGGAAGTATCAAGGAAAGTTTTCTTAGATAGGCTTTCCTGATTCTTGGGCCAAAATAAGTGTCTACTTAAGCTTCCCAAAGCACCTTACACAATTTCTATCATGAATTATTCATTTTATTATGTATTACCTGTACTTTAGTTTTATTTTGGTCATCTCTAGAGTACTTTTAATTGAAAAGGAGAATTAATATTAAGACATACATATATTTAGAGCTTTTCTATATTCTACAATGTAGAAATAAATTCAATGATTATACTTTTAAAATAATGTGTGGTAGAGTACAAAGGAATTTGGCAATAAATCTATTTATACAATATATTGCTAAATTTAAAATGTTAATTTTTTTCATATCTTTTATATCTTTTTGCTTTATAAAACAATATTTCAGTAAAAGTTATTGCACTCTTTTGTCAACATCCTGTGGCATTTTCATTCAAGTATAATAATATTAGAGAGTTTTATTAGATTTCTACATCAAATAATCATGGTGCCTAAAATATTGAGTTTATCAGAATTATCAAAGCTTTTGGAAGTACATAAATTTTGTATGTGTGAATATAAGATATTGCAATAGAACCTTACCTCTAATTTCATATTATATTGCCCTTGTTGTAGGCATTATATATTATAAACTGACCTTTTGATTCATTTTGTCAACAGAGGGAAATTAGTTATAACCTTGCTTGTGGTTCTTTGATGCATATAATTGTAAGTTCATATTTGAATCTCCTAGACACAAACACCAATAATTATATTCTAATAAAGAAACTTAAAAGATACAAAATGCTTCCTGAATACTGAAAAAAATAACTATTACTTGCATTCCTCTTCACTTAATAGGAAATAAATGTATGCCTATTTAAGTGTATTTGGTGTATTATTAATATTGCATCACAGAAAATTTGATTTTTAAAAAGAAATGTGAACTTTTCTCATTATTGCAGAAAAGCTTATCGTTTCATTTATATTACTGCATAATCAATAGTCAATTTTTATTTTAAAAACACTTTATATGATATATTCTGTGTGCATTTTGTCATATATTAAATATTAGAAATGGAAATTTTAAAATTTCCAAAGAATACATACACATATATGTATTTATATATGTTTATATATATATATATTGTGTGTCTATATGTATGTATATGCATAGCTATTCTAGAGTATGGAATAAAATACTTCTCTCCATGTGGCATAAATGTTTTATATACTTGAGCGTATAACAGATGACCCTTAGACAGAAAGCGAATAAGACTTAACTACGCTCTAAAATCACTGTGCTTGATTTTTCCCTGACCTTGAATAGTATAAGCCTTCACATGGCTATACTTAAGTTTCCACTCCATTTTCTTCTTTTAATATTCTTTGTAACCAAGTTCAGATGTGCTATGTCAGTTCCCTACAGAGTAGGAAATGGTTTATGAGAAAGTACAGAAGCTATTCGGGGTTGAAGATATAACTTAAAGGGAAACATCTAAAGACAAAAAAGTTGGAAAGGCCCAAAGGTTTCATGTGCCACCCTTAAAAGGAAAAAAAAAGAGAAGGTCATACAGATACTAAAACTATATATGAGTTGATTTCAACACTGATGGAAAGTTCTTTCTGATATTGCATAGGAAAATGATAAGTAACTGCAGTCTTAAGAGAGTTCTTGTTTATTGTGACATCAGAAAGACTATAAATTTTATAGTACATATCATTTTCACCCATAATGTCCCTCATTGCTTTAGATATTCATGTTGGCAAATCAGTTTATTTCAACAGCTTTTATAAAACCAGTGATAAAAATTCAATTTATACACTTTTACGGTTGTTGTATGTGAATAAATGCAAGAATGGGAAGGAAACCACAGTGCTCTTTGCTCCCAGTGGCCAAATGTAAAATAAAACATGTTTGAAATACACACACATATATGTACATGCATGCACACACACACAAACTTCTATTTGATAATTACAGTTGCAAAGCTTGCAGGTGAAATTAATAATATGAGAACAGTAAGAACTGAACATGGATATCATATTGTATAGAAAATATATATAATTGAATGTATGCTTCCTAGAGCAGCAATTAAAAAGTACCTAAAAGTGGGTAGCTTAAAACAACATAATTTTTTTTCTCACAATTCTGGAGAACAGAAGTTTGAAGTCAAAGTGTCAGTAGGCCATGCTTTCTCTGCGTGCTCTACAAAAGAGTCCCTTCCTTGCATCTTCCTAGGTTCTGCTTGTAAAGAACCATTCTCAACATCCCTTGGCTAGTAGCTGTTTCCCTCCAATTTCTGCTTCTGTCTTCACATATTATAGCTGTCTTTCCTGTGTTGTGTGTCTCTGTATAAAAATCCGTCTGTTCTTATGAAAATATAAATCAATGGATTTCAGACCCACCCTAATCTAGTTAACATGAGGTCATGTGCTTCTTTAGATGAGAGTACGTATATGTTCTTTAGGAAATGAGCACACAATGAAGAGTGAATTCTATATAATTACATTTTGTTTTCTTGCTCTCTCTTCTTCCATCCTTCATTCTTTCCCTCCCTTCAGTAAGCATTTGAATATTAAAATTATATAAAAGTGTTGATAAATGAAACTGCTTTTGCCTCAAAGAAAGTAGAGACACAAAAATAAAGATATGCATACAAATATAAGATAGAATGTAAGATTTGTGATACTTGAATTCAGCTCTGGACCAAGCTGACCTAATAGGTGTCTACAGAACTACCCACAACAAATCAACAGAATATACATTCTTCTCAGCACCACAGCACGTTTCTTCTAAAACTGACCACATATTTGGATGTAAAATACTCCTTAGCAAATGGAAAATTACAGAAATCATAATGGTCTCTGAAGCTACAATGCAATCAAATTAGAACTCAGGATTAAGATACTCACACAAAACCACACAACTACATGGAAACTGAACAACATGCTCCTGAATAACTACTGGGAAAATAATGACTTAAAAATAAAAGAATATTATAGATTCACAAAGAACAATTTTATTAAATTGGAAATTGAAACTATCGTAATTTGGACACTTTGATGCTATTATTTAACCAGCAAGCAAAGAAGGATATTTCTGTACGACCAGAGTAATAGAATATATTACTGAGGTGGCTAACTGATACTTGAAGGTTGAAAGAGACAAAGAAGGAGGAAAATAACTAGAAGCTAGGCCAGGTTCCTCTTAGTACTTAGAACTTCTGTGTAAAATAGAAAAATTAAAAAGAAAAAGATTATATAAATTGAAGTCTAGACAACTTAGGAGTGGAAGTTTGGGTCATTTCCAAAGCAAAAAAGTTATTTTAATTGAGTCTATTTTTATGTCATTTTATCTTTTTAGACATTATCTCATAAAATACTACCTCTTTATTAACCCCCTTCTCTACTCTGCTACTCCAAGGGAAAATATTTGTATGTCCCTTCATATTCTACAGATAAGAATCTCTTATGTTGTTTTCAAGTTTTTGCCTTCCTAGACTGCTTTGGATTATTTACTTTGGTCATTCATCCATATCTAATTTACCAATTTTTCTTATTTTGCTACAAAAATTATTCTCTAAAGAGATGACTTCCAGAATGGCAATGTAAAGTAACAAAAAGTGTCTTTGAAAGGGATCAGATGTCAAACTTTGCAGGCAAATATTTTAAAGCATCTTATATATATGTTCAAATAACTAAGGGAATTTATGCTTTTAAAAGTAAAGGAAGGTATAATGACAATGCCACATGAAATAGAAAATATGAAGAAAAGAGACAGAAATTACAGAAAGCACCAAATACATTCTAAGAGTAAAAAATGCAATACTTGAAATTTGAAAATTACTGAAAGGGAATCACAGTAGATTTGAATTGGCAGAAGAAAGAAACTTTGAGGCCATATCAAATGAGATTATGTCATTAAAAGAACAAAGAAAAAAACATGAAGAAAAATGAATAGAGTCTTGAAAGTGCAATGTACCATTAATACTAATGTATATGTGTAAGTACGAATGTATAGAGGGCATATCAGAAGAAGAAGGAATAGAGAAAAGAACAGAAATATTTTTTAAATATAAAAGCTTCTACCCTACCTCCAAATATAATCATATTCTGAGCTACGGGGGATTAGGATTTCAATATGTAAATTTTGGATGGATATAATCTAGCCAAAACCAAATTCAGAATAAAATTTAGTATGTTGGTGGTAAATGTAGAAATATAGGGACCAATTATTTTAAATGTAGTAATTTCTGATAATAAAATAAATATAGACTTTGTATAAATGAGAATAAAATAGACTAATTAAAAGAATGCTACTTATTTAATATTAAATGTGAATTAAAAATAACTCTAATGAAAGATGTATTTATGATGAGCCATGTAATTACTCACAATGTTGGAAAATGCCAAACAAAGTGAAGTCATGAACAAGAAAAGCTATCTTGAAATGGAAACTTAAGGACTGCAATTTTTTTTGACATTTGATCCAGAAAGTGTATCTCTATAAACTTCAAAACATTTATTTGTTTTTGATGGCTACTTTAAATCTATAATAAATAGACTATGAGCTTTGAACAACTTATGAAACATACCTGTCTTAGTCATTTTAGGCCAAGGCATCAGGGCAGACATGGAAGATGCAGGAGTGGCAGGGGTGGATGAACTCACCTGGGACTTCACAGATATAGAGAGAGCTGTGGAAAACAAGGCTCCTGGGAAGTAGATGGACATGGTTTGGCCAGAGATAGGACATGCTATAACAGAAATTTCAGGCCTGATAATCTACAAAAACAAACAAACAGAAAAGAATATATGGCTTACAGTTCTGGGGCTGGAAAATCCAAAATAAAGACATTAGTAGATTCAGTGTCTGCTGAGGACTGTTTGTCATAGACAATACTTTCTGTGTCCTCACATGCTAGAAATGCAAAATGTCCCCCTCAAGATTCTGTTATAAGGGAATTAATACTATTCAGGAGATCTTCACTCTCATGATCTAATCAACTTCTAAATGTCTCACCTCTTAATACTATTGCACTGGGGATTAAGTTTCAAGATAAAATTTTGATGTGACACCAACACTTAAGCAATGCCTAAATAGAGCACCCTCTGTTTGTTATTTTAAAGATAATCTCTTCTTAAATAATGTTTTGTTGACTAGTTCAAGTAAAAAGAGAGAATAAAAACATTTTATACAACAATTATTTTTTTGATTTGTACATGCCTCAGATTTTTTTGAAAATGAGTATTTTATACAATAAATAAGAAATGAAAAATTCAGGGTTGTATATAAGCCATATTTTATTCCATTTCTGCTGCTATAACAAAATACCAGAGACTGAGGAACAGAGATTAATTGGCTCACAGTTCTAGAGTCTGGAAAGTCCAAAATCAAGATGGCAGAATCTGCTTAGAGCTTTCGTGATGCATCTTTCCAAAGGCAGAAGAGAAAATCCACTCCTAAAAGCTGTTTTATAAAAGCGTTGAATTGCCTCTTAAAGTCCCACCTCATAATACTGTTACAGTGGCAATTAAATTCCAACATGTGTTTTTGAGGGAAGACTCAGATCATAACAATCCGTAAGCAGAAAGATAAAATATTTTTAGAAAAATAAAAGTGACAAGGGTTAGAATAATAATAAATGTTGTCAGACTCTAGGTGGAATTTGAATAAAGCATAAGAGATATTCTTGAACTCCCGACCTCAGGTGATCCACCCACCTTGGCCTCCAAAGTGCTTGGATTACAGGAGTGAGCCACCACACCCGGCCAGGAGATATTCTTAAAGATTCCGGGTGGCAGAATTCTCTAATGACCTGAAAGCATAAACCACCTTTGTTTAGACTCTTGCCTGTTGTAATTCAGGCTGTCCCTTTGCAAAACAGACTGACTTGATTGTGACTGCTAAATATCATTGCTCTGCATGCTAAATTTTAAGCAATAAGTGATAACCCCATCTTATATGAAGACCCTAGAATAAAAGAAATAATATTAGGAGTTTTGAATTCTTGTACTTAACATTTTCTTGTTTAGTCTAGTCATGGACAGCAACCATTATAGTATCCAAATAGTTTATGTATTAATGATGAGACAAGTAATTCGAGTTTTAATCTGAGACAGTCATTTCCACTGTAGCATATTGAAAGTAGTCACTCATTTCCAAATAGCAGCTGCTGACATCTCAGTAAGATTTGAAAAATTTTATTTAGAAACCAATCTGCTTACACATAACTTATGTAAGTTGTTTACCTCATTCTTTATTGCAGAGGATATCTGCATAAAAAAGGAATACTTGTTTCTTCGGAATTCATCTGTGATAGCAGTTTTGCCACCTAAAATGCTAATTTTCTCTCTGTGGCATCAAAACTGATAGCTTTGGAAAGAGTGAGACTTGCAAAAATGCTTTCATTTTTACACAGATAATACATACTTTCTCATTATAACTACATCTAAGATCTTTTTGGAAGTAATCCTGCCATGATTGTGTTATAAAATTTTTCAGTAATATTAATTTGAAAAAGTTTTATCTTTGTTTATCCTCAACATTATATTGTAATAGTTGATTCACATAATAGTAGAAATTATAATGGGTAATTAAATATGTCACAATTTTAGAAGTATTACAGAATATTTGTCGTGTATCTCTCTTTTGATCTTCTCAGAAACTTTATATGAAAGGAGTTATTTCATTACTGATGAATAAATTAAGTTATTGACATCCATCTACTAATGGAAGTTAAACTTTGACCCTTTCATAACAACTACTAACATCTGCCAGATGTTGCTTCTTTTGGCACTAGAAAATTAAAGAAATGTAATAAAAAGATAAATAATGTAAAAAGTTACATTTTTTTTACATTGGTTGCAATTTACTTCATGAAGGAAACTGTATTCACAGTGTGAAACACACTACCTTTTATTAAATGTAAGGGTAATGTGTGTTTTGTTTTCTAGAAGGTTTAGAGTATATGCTATATAAACCATGCTGTTCTGAGATAATGATAGTCAAGTGTTATAAATATTAAATGATAAAAACTACAGTTCAATAAAAATATTTCATTCAATTTATAATAAAATATTGTACGTAAGTATAAGCTAAACTAAAATTGTCCTAAAAACAATGTAAAAATCAGGACTTGCAAATCTTCAAAAGCAATGAAATCTAACACAAATATTGCATATTACTCTTTCATTTTTGTGACTTTTTAGGTAACTTTTAGGGAAACTATGATTGTGACTCAAGATGCTCTTTTTAAAGGTATCTGGTAGAGATATTCTTAAAATCCATAAAGTGCATAAGTTGCATTAAGCATTTAAATTCCTACTTAATGATACTTGAAAGAGTGAAATTTAATTACAGTGCCTGTTACTCAGAATAACATGAATAATGCGAAGCAAAAGGAAGTGACATAATAGAGCAGGGGCTGAGTAACTGCGTGGTGTTACAAGCCCCTTGGGGACACTGATACCAGGGCTACTCCATAGTTGTTAAAATGATGTATTTTTTTTTTATTTGGGTTAAGTTTTGTGAAAGCATTAAATTTGTAAAATTATTTTTGCTCTACATTTAGGATTTGTAAATATATTTACAACCTAAATAACAGAAAGACTCTTCAAAAGGAAATATTTATTCAGAATTAAGGCATTGCAATGAAAATATGCATAATATAGCAAACTATGTGCATATTCAAGAAGGTAAAAGACAAAGGTTTTAAAGAAAAAATGAGGAGGATTGCATTTTTGATATAACTATTCTTGCCTAAAAAGATCAGTAACAAGGATGACATCAGTCTGAGGTTGTCCAAGAACTTGCTGTATAGACAATGTTGGAGTATTTTTGTGTGTGTAAGGTGGTAATGGCTTTTGTTTAAGGTTGTGTCTTTTAGAGTCTTTTTGACAGTTCTCATTGTCAGACATTTTTGCATGAGAACTCTCTTGTCACAGCCATCCCTGGGTTTATTAATCAATTTTTTTTAATCAACACCCATAATATGGTTTGGCTCTGTGTCCTCACCCAAATCTCATGTAGAATTATAATCTCTGCATATCAGGGGAGGGGGCTGGTGGGAATTAATTAGATCACAGGGGCTTAGGTAAATAAATACTCACATGAAAATATAATTTATTTATATCCAAGCACACTTTAGTTTAATAAAATTATCAAGACAAAATCAGTTTTGACAATGCAAGAGTCATTGACTGCTTTTCTCAAATCTTAGTGAAGTAATCTAACAGGGAGTAAACATAAATCCCATATGGCCTAGAAAGCCCTTCTGATACCTTTCTAAAATTTTCCTACTATCTCTTAGCCTCTCATTTAGCTGCAACCCCACTAGACTCAGCTGTTCTTTAAGACTTTCAAAAAAATCCTTCTTCATTACAGCGTTTATCATTGCTATTCCCTCTGTCTGGGATATTCTTCCTCCAAATATACACGTGACTGATTTAGTCCTTTGCCTCCTTTAATTCTGTTCAAGGTCACCTTTCCAAAGGTTATTTTCTAGTTAACTCTATTCTAAATTGCATTCTGTGACTCTCTTTGTATTATTCTATACTCTATTCCTTTATTTTTTGATAATATATTTATTACCACAGTACTTATTATCTTTAACATGTTATACTGTTTTTATTTAATTCATTGTGTCTCGCCTTCTTGCTAGAATGCAAGAAATTTCTGAGAAGGTTTTTTTCTCCCATTTTATACATGAGCTTTTTTAACTTACAGAACACTATTTGTACATTGAGCAGTACGATAAATATTTGTTGAACCAAAAGAGTCTAGAAAATGCGGAGTAAAATGCCAGTGAGCATTGAATATACTCAACCAAGAGGTTACTGGGGGACTATGTTAAGAGGACTGTCAATAATGATCAGTTCTGTTATAATTATGCAACAAAATATAAATGTTATGTTCTAAATTATGTCCCCACCCCTTCACAATTTATATGTTGATATGTTGAAACTTTAACCCCCAATGTGACTGCATTTGTAGATAGGATATTGTGTTAGTCTATTTTCACACTGCTATAAAGAAATATCTTGAGAGGGTAATGTGTAAGGGAAGGAGGTAGAATTGACTCATAGTTCCACATGGCTGGGGAGGCCTCAGGAAACTTACTATCATGGCAGAATGTGAAGGGGAAGGAAGGATCTTCTTTACATGCCAAAGTAAAGAGAAAGCATGCAAGAGCAGGGAAAACTGCCCTATGAAACCATCAGACCTTGTGAGAACTCATTATCACCAGAACAGCATGAAGGGAACCACCTCCATGATCTAATCACCTCCCACAGGGTCTCTCCCTCAACACCTGGAGATTACAGTTCAAGCTGAGATTTGGTTGAGGACACAAAGCCTAATCATATCAAGTCTGTTAGAGATAATTGAGCTAAATAAAGTCATAAATATTTGAATATGATTCAATAGAAGTAGTGTCCTTTTAAAAAAAAGAAGTGATGCCAAGAATCACTCTGTCCACATGCACAGAAGAAAAGCCACATGAAGACACAGAAACAAAACACCATCTACAAGTCAAAAAGAGAGAGTCCTCACTAGAAAGTAAATTTTCTCACATCTTGATCATGAACTTCTAGCCTCCAGAATTGAGAAAACAAGTTTTTATTGTTTATGTCACCTGGTCTGTGGTATTTTGTTATGGAAGACTAAGCAGGCTAATACAATTATGTATATAGTCTCTAACATTAATGTCATATTCGTACAGGTAGGGAACTAATATAGATGAGTAAATGGAAATATTAAGTTAATCAAAATAGTTACTGGTGTGTGGTAAGTGTTATAATAAACTAGAGACCGTCGGCAGAGCTTAATGGGAAAAACATACATAATTCGGGTTAAGCAAAATTTGGAATTGTGTCAATGTATGTTCAAAATGTTTTAGAAAACAAAACCAGATATATATATGAAATCCCTTGACTTTTAAATTTTGGCAACTAATTCTGATTTTATTTTTCTTACACACTAAAAACTGAAACTGAATGTTGGAAGATTCTGCTGACAGTCAGTTTCTGACATTTTTACAATGATGCACATTAAGTTCAATGCTTTCAATGTACCCAAATAGACCATATCTCTAAAATGGTAATAAAGATGATCATTAAAACAATACATTTTCAAAGAAAAAAGAAAATACAATTTTCACGTTTAAGCATAACCTCATTTCTTTTTTACATGTTACATCACAACATAACATCATGAAGAAAAAAAGTAATTGTATTTTTCTTCTTGTACCTGTATTTTTTTTATATCCACCTTTTCACAGATTAGTTTAAGTTCACAAAAGGAAAACCAACTAAAGCAAAAGAAAATATACAAGCATTTACATTTTATTAAGAATTAGGAGCTAATTTTGTAAGAAATATATTTTTAAAATAAATGTATTTATTTTAGTTTAATATTCTTTTTTATTTTACTAGAAAAAAAAATTGGAGACAAAAGTAAATTAAAAATGAGAGCTACAATTATATCATACCACAAATATCTATGGAAAACCCTGACAAATGTTTAGGTACTTTTCATGTGATTTTTTAAAACTTAAAAATATGGTAACATGTGAGTACTATGAAAATTATTAGTGATATGTAACATATTGTGAAAGTTATCAAAATCAAAATTAAGTTGCTCGTGTTTAAAATACATAAAAACAAAATCTCTGACAAATACAGCTTGGAAGGTAATGAAAAAAGGGTTCTCAGGCACAAATGCCTGATAGAAAAACAAAACAAAACAAAAAAACTAAAAAACTATCATAAAAGATTTCAAAAACTGCACCTTGAGCAAAAACCATCACAGCGTTACATCAGATATACTTCTGTGAAGACATCTGCCTGGCAACTGCCTGTCCAACCTTAGATTGGCACTCCCCTCATTAAGGATCCCAATCACTGAAGTTCTTTATCTAAAACAATTGTTCTCATCATTTTTTTTGTTAAAAATCTTTGTCTTTTTACCTCCCTGAATATGCACAAAGTTTATTATGACACACATATTCCTATTGAAATGCCCTATTCCCAAATAAATATCATCTTATCTTATAGAGCTTCTTTCTGTTTGTTGTTTTGATTGATATACATAGTGTCGAGAAGCAGGACATGAAGCAAGATCATGTTCAGAAGGAATCGGCAATTACCGGGGCTGTTGCATAGTACTCACATGAGCCCTTACAGCTCTCCACTTCCACAGCTTGTCCTTTCTGCCTTGGTTAATCTTTTCTCAGGCCAAGCCTTCGTCTTTTTGTTAGAGGTTTTTTAACTTTGTTCAGGATTTGTTTTGATTATAAGGCCACCTTTAATAAAGGACCTTACATCCCTCCTAAGATAATAAAAAATGTTTTATCTTTCCTGGAAAGTTCTTTCTGGTATAAAGACAAGTGTCCTTTTGGTTTGAGTGCTCTAATTTCTACAGAATTTACATTCTATGATGATATCTTTTCTGGTAAATTTACTTTTGTTTCTTTTTGCATGCTTAATTTAATATTTTGCTTGATCTTTACATGTCACAGTTAAAATTTTTGTAAGCACTCTGATTTTGGTTTCATCTTGATTTGATTGCATACATCTGTAAAGTATTCAGCTCTTTTCCTTTGCTAGTTTCTAGAAATCTGAGAGCAAAAATAAGCATTCTAAATGGTGGACACATGATGGCTCCATGAAGGCCACTAGGACATTTTCCATTATCTACACACTGGTTCAAACATCTGACGTTCATCGAAAGAGTTTATATAGTTTTCTTTGCTTTCAAGAAATTAATAAAAAATGTAGTGGTTATTTCAAACATTAACATATGCCAAGCTCTCTGGGACTCAAGTTAGCTACACAGATTTTTCTTGTGCCCATTTTTAGTCACTGATCATCTTGGGGATCACTTCAACTCCCCAAACTTTTTGATTCTCACTATCCAATTAAGAGACTACAACTATAAATTAATATGTAAAGTCTTCTAAGTTTTCTCTTTTTTGTTGTTGTTTCATATGCCTACTTTGAATTTGCTTACTCTTCTGCGGATGTTGAGATAAAACTTACTGTTCATGGCATTCCAGTCAATATTAAAAAGAAAAATCAAGTTTTTGAGGCATTTAGAAATCAATGGCTTTCCAAATTGTAACTTAAATATCTTTTGGAAAGGTAAATTTAGATTTTCCTGGCTAATAATCATGTGTGGGTGATGTAACAGTTAATTGAAATGTTAATAGTCTAAAAGAAAAATAACTAAATAAATGTTTATACACGTTTTCTCAGATAATACAGGTAAAAATCTTCAGCTCAGAGCAACAATTAAGATATCTGTGTTCAACATGAAACATTTTTTCTGTCGTGCAAGACACAGAAAAACACATAAGCAAACAAAGAACAATAAATAAAACCTAAAATGCTTTCTTGATTGCACTGACTAGTTAATCAACTATTTGGCAAACAAAAAAAAATGATTTATTACTAGTTTAAAGGTACTTGGAGATTTTGTTTTTTCTTATACAATTCTGCCAGGCCTGGCTTAAATGTCAAAATTAAAAATTTTAACCTTAAACTCAACTAAAACTAAAAAAAGCGGAATAAAACATAAAGGAGGCCGGGCGCAGTGGCTCACGCCCGTAATCCCAGCACTTTGGGAGGCCGAGGCACACGGATCACGTGGTTAAGAGATTCGAGACCATCCTGGCCAACATGGTGAAACCCCGTCTCTACTAAAAATTCAAAAAAAATTAGCTGGGTGTGGTGGCGCGCACCTGTAGTCCCAGCTACTCGGGAGGCTGAGGCAGGAGAACTGCTTGAACCCAGGAGGTGGAGGTTGCAGTGAGCCGAGGTCGCGACACTGCACTCCAGCCTGGCGCTTGGTGATGGAGTGAGACTCTGTCTTCAAAAAAAAAAAAAAAAAAAAAAAACCATAAAGGAGATTTTTAAAGCAAACTGCTTTACCTAAAATTTCAATCTACAGCCTTCATTAGATTACCTATCAAGGCAAAAAAGAAAAAAAATAGCCATATTAACAGATCTCTCCATTAGTCAGAATTGTAATTTTGATCCACCTATTTTTTATAAACCATTATGTTTGCACTACTATCTTATGACTAAAAACTTGAAAGCTATAAGATTTTTGTGTACATATGAATTTAGGCATGTTTACACATATTTGCATGTATTATGTTTTATATTGTATCCACAGAGTAAAATCTGGTAGAGTCAGCCAGAACTTATTAAGAAATTTCATTCAGATTTTGTCTTGATACTTTTATTAAACCCAAGTATGCTTGGATATAAAATGATTTGGTCACACATTTCTTCAGGATATTTGCAGGTTTCCTTCTATTGTATTCCACTGTGAAATTTTGCTACAGAAAATTTTGATGCTAGACTTCATTTTTTAACCTTTTCAATTAAAGTTTATTCTGTCGGATTTTTCAGAAAAAATATTTTTTATTTGTAAAATATACTATTTTTTAGATTTTTAAATGCAATGTGCCGTTTTAATGGTACTTTAAGACTTCTGTTTATTGCATATATACCCAAGAATTATTAATCATTCTATTATAAAGATACAAGCACATGTATGTTCATTGCAGCACTGTTTACAATAGCAAAGACTTGGAACCAACCCAAATTCCCATCAATGATAGACTGGATAAAGAAAATGTGTCACATATACACCATGGAATACTACGCAGCCATAAAAAAGATGAGTTCATGTCCTTTACAGGGACATGGATGAAGCTGGAAACCATCATTCTCAGCAAACTGACACAAAACAGAAAACCAAACACTGCACGTTCTTACTCATTAGTGGGTGTTGAACAATGAGAACACATGGACACAATTTTAAGTTAGTTATTTTTTCTGATAATTATGATGACATAATGTGGTATAACATGCTCTTATGCAGTATATATTAATTTTATTCTATGGCATTTGAGGATTTCACACTTTAAAAAAAAATTAACTTTCACTTTCTCTTCTCTGCACCCATCTTTCTACTAGCAATGTATCACAATATTTGGTTAAATTAGTGGGCATGACATTTCTTTTTGAACACAAAATGATAAAGAAAATTTGTACTATTTTTATATGGCATTCTTACCTTTTATTTCTATTTTATAGATGTTATTCACCTCCTCAATTTTTATATTTTATTATTATATTTTCAAATGCTCACTAGATCTATCATATACCTAATGACATTTCCAATCTTGTGACATAAGATAATCTTTTAATTGCATTATATTTTTCCTGGTGACCTTCTATGCATCCATCCTTTTACAATTTTTCTCAGAATTTTTCTGAAAACTCTAGATTTGGTGTAATCCTACTGAAAATGTATCTCTTCCTCCCCATTTGTTAATGGATACCATTTCTTTTTGTTCTTGTGTTATTTTTCAAGGTGCATCTTCCATTAGCTGAAGAAAAAAAAAAAAAAAAAGCAGATGTATGGTTCCTCCCTCACAGCTTGGGAATCAAGCTGCAAAACTGAAAGTAATATAGTATCAGAAGTGTAAAGACATTATTTCACTGTTTTCTTAAAATCAATTGCTGGTGCAGAAAATCTGACACCAGTTTCATTCAAATTTCACTTCATGTGACTGTTTTTTAACTCTGAGAGCTCTTAGCAGCTACCTATTATTTATTGTATACTAAAATTGTCAGTGGTATAGCTGATAAGCATATATATATATATATGTGTGTGTGTGTTATAAATATATGTGTGTGTGTGTGATTTTTTGTTGTAGTGAACAGTTGGTATTTTTTACAGTGTTTAAATTCAAATGATTTATATTCTGTGAAATTTTAATTATTCAAATGAAATGAAGATGTTCCTATCATTTCTTGTCTCTTTTCCTCATAATATAATGTTTTGTATGAACATAGAACCAAATAATCAACTAATTTAATGTCCTGTCTTTTTTAAAAAATGTATATTATTTAACATCTCTTCTCTGTGCTTTTCTCAATTTCACGCTCTAATCTTGTTATAGAATTTTTACATTTCCTTGTCATGCTTCTTATTTTCTAAAAATTTTCTTTTTTTAACCACTTCTCTTTTTTAGTATTGTTTCAATTCTATGGCAAACTTTTGCTTTAGGCGTAAACTCTTACACATTCAGTGATTAAGGACTCATGACATGGCTTCTCTAACTTGTTTAAGTAGAAGTCTTTTTTATTATAGTGGTAAGATTATTGTTCACTATCTCATTATTCAGTAACCAGCTTTGGAATTTCATGTCATGCATGTTAATTTCTAACAAAAATTTACTTCCTCTGATTTTTTTTTTTTGCAAAGTTGTCTGCTCTTATACAATTATTGCAGGAATTATCTCCCTCTGAGAACGGGCAAAATTATAGGGCTAGTCAATTATTTTCAAATACATATTCCTAATTCCAATTGTAGGATGGATGGTCATGTTTTATATTATTTTACTTTTTTTCTTCTTCCTATTGTTTAATTTAAAAAAACTTCAATATAAAAGGGCTAATTAAAAAATAAAGATTACTATGAGAAATATATTGATTTTTTAATCTTTTTTGCATTTTGGAAAAAACTAGTTTAAAAGTCTAAAAAAATTTGGTAGAAAAAAAGATAGCAGTATTATCTTGCTTCTTGAAAGCTACATATGTTTGCTTTGCAAATAACATATTCAATTTTTAAATTTCTTATTCATTAATGTAGTTATGGTATGAAATTTTTAATAATTGACTTATATTGTATGAAATAAAATATACAACTTAAGTTTTGAATTAGAAGTGTGTGACTTTTGATATGTAAAATAATATAAGTTGTATATGAACATAATTGTTGAGTAAAGAACAGTTTCTGCATATAGTCTCATTTTTTCCTAACCATGAAGCTAAATATACTTGTTTTATTTATTTATTTCACTTGTTTTAAGAAAGTAATTAAGATAGAATTTCATAAGATTTGGAATTAGAAAAATAGGGTAATATATTTTATTTAATTTTTTATGTTAAAATAATTTTACATTAAAATTATCAAATTTAGATTCTTCTTCAGTATTGAAGATTTTTAAGCAGTTATAGAAAGACTTGCTTTTACTTTGTTAAGTTTTACCTTTAAAATGTCAACAATCCAGGGCGTATGCCATTCCTCTTCCATTGTATCTTTATTTTCACAAATTAATGAAAAACTATTTTCTAGGTCAATACAAAATAAATTTAGTTTAATCTGAAATGCCTAATTGTATCTATATTTCTTTTCACAAGAAAGCAGAAAGGCTCTTTGAATTGTCTGCCTTTAATGGTCTACTTTATAGACAATATCTACTTCTGGGTTAAAAGTCCCTGGACATAGTTTTATGCCTCACGTAAGTCATTCTCTACAAATGGTCTTCCTGTACCAGGTTCCCACAGATGTCTGAGCATAAAGACTTCATTTCCATTTTAACTCTTCAAGAGAAAAATCTGAAGAGATCCTGGGCTGGTGAAAGGCAAAATGAAGGAGGGAGTCCAGCCCAAGTACAACCTTGACACTGGTATGAAAGTAGTTTTGATAGAATGACATCCTTCTGATATCCAATGGGTCTTGATTTCAGTATCTAAATAGAGTACCTCATCATTCCCTTGAAATGAAAGTTTTTTTTTTAACATAAAGTGTACCATTTGCTCCATAATGAGAATGATCAATAACTGTAGAACCCATGTTTATACATTAGAAGATTTGAAAGGTTTCTAGATGGTAAACGAAGACAGAAGTTTGAGAAATAAAATAAATTTGGGTTTGAAACTAGGTTTCACCACTTTCTAAAAGTATGAACATGAAATTTATTTAGAGTAGATATCTACTTCCTTCTTTATCTATGAAAAGGAGGCTTCTACTAGATATCAGGGCTAAATATTAGGAGTGCATAAATTAGCTCAGCCTGCTAAAAAAAACACTCATAGAATGGTATGGCAAAGAGAGAGTGCTGGTCTCTCTTCCTCTTTTGATAAGGATATTCACCCTTGTCCAGTAGGTCCTACCCTCACAACCTCATCTAAACCTCATTACTACTTGAAAACCCAACCTCCAAATATCATTACATTGAGGATTAGGGATTCACCATATGAATTTCAAACATGTATTCTATAACAAAAGAAATGTTGTGTGTAAAGGAACATTGCATGAGTGGCTCAATAAACTGTAGTGTTAATGTTTTCTTAAAAACAAAATTATTGTTGTACACAGATAGGAGACCCATAATGATCCTGGTGAACATTACACAGAATATTGAAGATAACATTGGAGGAGAAAATATACTTTCATTTTTTTCTTATGAGAATCAAAGAGACCTATGAAACTACTCAGGGAGGGACCCAAGTATAAATTGGAAATAAAGGCATCTTCTTAGAAAGTACACTCCTTGTGAAGTGGGAAAGGGAAATAAAGGAACAATCAATTGACATACAGTTGATGTATGAATTCTGAGGTGGAGCTGGCTAAAGAGCCCTGTTATGTATAGGAGGCAATAAAGAAATTCAGAAAGCAATCATCGTGTTCTTCAATTCCCAATAGCCACTTCCTTCTTTCTACCTTTCCAAACCTTCCTCTGCTTGTTTTACCAGGTTAAGAGCCTTTTTGTCCTAAGAGGGATGGTCTTTAAGCAATAAGCCTACACCATCTTGGTGAGAACCAAATATTTTAACTTATGTAATAACCAGATTCTTATTGGTTACTATGATGTCTTGATCACAATTTAAAGTTACTTTATTAATGATGTCATAATTTTAAAATAGGCATAGCATATAGAATATGCTTTTTAAATTCAATCTTTGTGCATTAACAAACTTTTCAGCCTATCCATGAAATTTTGTGATCTCCCACAAGTTGACCACTTCGTTTATAGTTTCTTTCACTGTTATTATGTTAATAAAAATCAGTAGCCTTAAGTATCTTCATACATTTTTTTATACACACATTTTAAGATTACTGAACTCTTAGTGGAGATTAGAATATAATGCAAGTGAATTCTACATTTCTCACATATCTTCATCTGACTTGTACTTCTAATTTTTAGTGTAACTCACCTCCTGTTTGAAAAGAGTGCAAAGATTTTTAGCCTGTAATAGGAAGGGTACAGGCTGATTAAATTGAGAAAATGTGAAAGACACAGAAGGAAGTGTTAATTTTTAAATATTTCAGTTTGGGAATAACCTTTCATTTTTATTTAAGTTTTTTGCTGTCCTATATGTGATAATATATATCCAGGAAATATTTTTTTAAATTAAATGAAAGGTATTTTCCTACATGCCTACTATGTATGGACATATAATGTTGTCGGTAATAATTTTATTTGGAAATAATAATTCATTTATTATAAGTGAGGCAAAATCCTAATATATTGGATATATCATTTTATGTAATTATCACAACAGCAGACTTTTAATGAAGATCTCTACTAAGTTTATTTATGATTTTTGATCCAATTTTAAGCAGTTATTCTAAGTAAAAAAAATCATTGCTTAATTGTAGTTTCAACTCGATTCTAACAAATGTATTGTAAAAAATTAGATGAATACTCAATACCATTTGTAGAAGTTCTTTTGCACATTTCTGATATAATCATAAAAACAACATAATTTAAATGCTTTTAAAAACTAAAATATTTAATATAAAACTGTCAAAAATTTTAAAGAAGTAAAATATAGAATATGTATTTCACTTATTGAAATGCACATTTGTGACATAAATTTAATGTTAAAATATATATGTAGAATAATATGTTTAGAAGACTATATACACATATAATATCAACAAATTTTAATCCAGGCTATGGCATTAAAATTTTTAGATTTAATTTTCTAAGTGTACGTCTACATGTAGTTTCTCATTACTCTCTCTAGACTCTGAGATAAATTTCTCAGTAGAAATATATAATATTCTAATTTTATTTTTAATGTGCTTATTAGAATTTGTGAAGTTCACTTATAAGATTTTAACTTCTGATAACTAACTTTTAATTTTGAACTTCTCACCAAACTCTTTGTCACCTTTTCTCATTAACATTTCTGTTTTGTTTTACAATTTTGCATGTCTTTGTATGTTCTATACATACATATTATAAAGTTTTCAGAAGATTATTAAATCAAATCTTTGTTATAAGGAGGTAGTTTTAAAAATGTCTTTGGCTTCCAGATTCATCCATGTCCTGGAAACCATCATTCTCAGCAAACTGTCACAAGAACAGAAAACCAAACCAAACACCACACGTTATCACTTATATGTGGGTGTTGAACAATTAGAATACATGGACACAGGGAGGGGAGCATCACACACTGCAGTCAGTTGGGGTGGGTGCTAGGAGAGGGATAGCAGGGGGTGGGGAGGGTGGGAAGGGATAACGAGGGGAGAAATACCAGATATAGGCAATGGGGGGATGAAGGCAGCAAACCACCTTGCCATGTGTGTACCTATGCAACAATCTTGCATGATCTGCACATGTTCCCCACAACCTAAAGTACAATTAAAAGAAAAATGTCTTTGGCTATACTTCTTCACTCACAATTTCTTAATATGCTTTAGGATATTAGTTTAAACTCTCAATTTACATGACAGCCTCTCTCTATCTCTCTCCCTCCTTCCTTTTCTTGAAGGAATTAGAAGTTACCTCTTTGTGCATATGTGGTGAAGCATGGGATGTTAAAGAGCCAGATACAGAAATAATTGACAGCTGGACTAATAGACAATAGTCATTTATTAAAGCATAAACAGACTCGTTTATCTTAATCTAGAAATAAATTTATTTTGTAATAAGGAAAAAGTTATATTAAGTTAGAGATTACAAGATCATTTAAGATTTATCTACCATAATATTATTATGAATTTTCAGACATAATTTATTTTATGAAGCAAGAAATCCACTATTTACTTGCTTTCTTTGATTGCACAAGAACTAATTACGTAAATGGTCACAAATCTGACAATAATTACTGCCAACACGTTTTTCAAAACTGTCACTTTGACAAGATTATATCTAATTATATAGTAAATCAAAGGATTATAAAATATAATAATGATAAAGACTGTATTTTGGTAATGCCATGTACAACTTGTAATTGATAGAGTCTTTCCATAAAATGATATCCAATTAAAATACATTCAAAGGTAATATAAAATTAATTTCAACACAAGATAATTTTATTAACATTAAATTCTGTTTAGATTAGGAATTGCTTCAACTTCAAATATTAAGGAAGCATACCAAAATTGGCTTAAATGTATTTACGGTTCTTTTTTACTTTTATTTTAAGTTCAGGGGTACATGTGCAGGATGTACAGATTTGTTACATAGGTCTAATGCGTGTTATGGGGGTTTGTTGTATAGATTATTTTATCACTCAGGTATTAAGCCTAGTATCCACTAGTTATCTTTACCTATCCTCTTCCACCTCCAGTAAGCCCCAGTGTTCATTGTTCCCCTCTATGTGTCCATGTGTTCTCATAATTTAGCTCCCACTTATAAGTGAGAACACACAGTATTTGTTTTTCTGTTCCAGCATTAGGCTGGTAAGGATAATGGCCTCCAGCTTCATCTATTATTTCCCTGCAAAGGATATGAATTATTTCTTTTTTTATGACTGCATAGTATTCCATGGTGTAAATGTACTATATTTTCTTTATACAGTCTATTATCGATCAGCATTTAGGTTGATTCCAGGTATAGTATTTGCTATTGTGAATAGTGCTGCAATCAACATATGTGTGCATGAGTCTTTATAATATAAATATTTATGTGCCTTGGGGGTCTATATCCAGTAATGGGATTGGTGGGTGGAATGGTATTTCTTTCTTTAGGTCTTCAGGAATCACCACAATGTCTTCCACACAGTTAGTTTAACCACTAAATTAGTTTAACCACTGTGGAAGACAGTGTAATGGTGTAAGGGTGTTCCTTTTTCTCCACAACCTCACCGGTATCTGTTTTTTTTTTTCTCTGACATTTTAATATTAGTCATTCTAACTGGTGTGAGTTAGTATCTCATTGTGGTTTTGATTTGCATTTCTCTAATGATCAGTGATATTGAGCTTTTTTTGTATGATTATCAGCCACATGAATGTCTTTTTGAGAAGTGACTTTTCGTGTTCTTTGCCCATTTTTTAAGAATTTCTTATTTTCTTGTAAATTTTTTTAAGTTCTTTACAGAGGCTGGGTATTAGACCTTTGCAAGTTGTATAGTTTGCAAATTTTTTCTCCCATTCTGTATGTTGTCTGTTTATTCTGCTGATAATTTTATTTGCTATGCAGAAGCTTTTTAATTTAATTAGATTCCATTTATCAACTTTTGCTTTTGTTGGTATTTATGGTTCTTAAGAATATTTACGGCATCTAGTACTCAATGAAATAACAGTAAATATAGGTTTATTATTATTATTGTTACTTTTGTTCTACAAAACTTAGAATGTTACTTTCTTGTTTCTACTCATATATATATGAGTAGAAAAACAGGTCTTTTAATAAGTTTCACCTTCTAATGTCTAAGTCAAGGTCATAGATAGCAGATATGAAGGCAAACAAAGCTTTATTTAAAAAAATTGTCTTATTTGTCCCATTAATCAAGCATCAACAGTTTTATTTGTTTTAGGATTATTCAACTCTTATTTGCCAAAACTCAGTCAACAGTGCTTATTTGGCTATAAGACAGGCCATGATGATTTAACCACGTTTCTGTAGCTGCTAAATGTAATGTAATTATGAGAATCACATTTAAATTTAATTAAAATAGTTCTTCCAACTAATCATTGTCAAAATTTTGTGACTATTTTGACAGGCTATCTTTTCTGTGTCGCAGCTATACATATTTGTTTAATGTTAAACTATGGTTTTGTGATTTCTACATATTAGAGAGATTGAAAAGAATATGAAGTTTCCAGTGAGGCTTTACTGAGGAGATTATACAAAGAAATAAAAGACTTCTAAAAATATTTCAAATAGATTGTCAATTAATAAGTTGTCATTCCTGAAAAAAATAATTACTCTCTTAATTTCTTAAACATCACTGATAATATCTTATCACTGCTATCAATCAGATATTAAAATTCAGCAAGTTGAATAAAATATAAAGCCATTTCTATATAAATATAAATTAAGATAGCATTTCTGAGAGAATTTTTTTTAGAAACTAGAAATATTAGCATACAAATGTAATTCTGTGTAATGCATTGAAGATTAAGTAATAGTGTTTATTATAAAATAAACAGTTTTGTATAGGATTGTTGGAGTAATACATTAACTATACTTTAAATATTATAATTGAATTATTTTACCACATAAATATTATTCAGATGGGAAGTTGAGGATATATAAAAAAAGAACAACACATTATAAAAAAGATAATATTTTATCAATACTAAATGGTGTGCTTGTAATGCTTCGAAAACAAGTACTCAGAAAAATCAATCAATCAATCATTATTAAAAGTAATTTAGGCTGACTTCAGTATTTCACTACATATAATTCATTTCTACATGAGATATACATAAAATTATAAATTGAATACATGCTTAGCAAAGTTTAATAAGGAAAACAACAAAAACAAAACTTCAGATATTTTCAGCAGAAATATAGAGAAATAAGTACTTACAAAATTATGGGAAGTACAGAAGAAACAGATGTCAAGTCAGGATATTACCCCCAAATAAGAAAACTTCAGGAGGCTGCATATGAAATTCAGGTGATCTACTTATTTGAGACCAGAGAATAAAAATGGATCATGAAATCTAAGGAAGACGTAAGAATCCTGGGTTAATTTGAAGCCAGTGTCTTCCAAATCTCACTCAAGTACCTTTTAGTAGAGGAATCTAAAGCAGGGCCACACTGGGAATGGATTGCAGAAAAGGTATTTAGTCTTTCTGTCAGCTAATACATTTGGGGGGTGTGAGGATAACCTGCTTGACAATGGACCATAATTGATACAGAAGCACAACATGTTTAAACTCACAAAGTACTGTATGACTTAAAGATTTGCTACAGTGTTTTATGTTATATTTTACAAAGCTAATTACTTCTTTTATTTTAAATTACCCTACAAGGCAACTTTTACATGCTAGGACTTATTATAATAGACTATGAAGTGGCAAATCAAGTAAGTAAAATATTATTTTAAAAGCATAGCCCATTTATTAAAATGCATAGCATATCAATCTTATAATTATAAATTCATAGCATCATGAAACACAGATACTAGAAGGAGGATCCATGTATAGCAAAGTATATTCCTTAAACTGGGTTCTGGAAGCATGAACTTATCTTTCTATAAATTACAATATAAATTGAAAGAACATGGTTAAAAATATTTTTATCTTATTGAAACCTTAAATTTCCTTGAGCTTTTTGATTTTATTGAGAAAATATATCAATATTGTGATAAAAAGGTAAAATTCTTACAGAATACAGAGATATATCTACTATCACACTTTCAAAAGGGAGATAAAAGAAAGTTGACAGTAACTTTGAAAGGCATTTATTAGTACAACCCTGAGGATTGTAAAGCTCTTAAGTTGGCTGTGCTGAATTTAACAATGAAAGGAGTTACATGTTTGTTCTCTTTATCAGTGCCAAGGGAGTAATATGTTTTAAAATAATACGTTATTTTGTGTAAGTAAAGGTTTGGGCAGAAGTTCTACACATCTATTAAAGTGATGTTTACACAATTTTTTCTTTAGAGGAAGTACATCAATTCTGGGCTCCTTTTAAACTATAAGTTGTAAAAGCATTAAATCCAAACAAATCTCTTATTATACATTATTATATTTGTATATTCTATGTAATTATATAATATATAACCTAAAATGTATATCATATAATAATATATAATATATATTATAAATGAATACATAGATAAATATATATAATGGTGACTTGTAAAATTGCAAAACATGCTTTTCTCTTTAGGTTTGCCAAAATAAAGTGAAAATTATCAGTGTACAATATTATGCTCATAAATATTATTTTTCATAGGCCATTTCAAAATCACAAAATGAACTGTGTATCTGGAAGGAAGTATTAAGAGGCACTTCATAAACTGTCCTTGGTGCTAGACCCAGTCTTCTTGCCCTCCTTGTCTAGTAGCAACTGAATTTCCCCTTTGTAATTTGATCACTCTAACCCTTAGATCCCCTCCTTTTTCTGCTAGTTGGTTCCATGGCATAGGAGTGAAAAAAAAAAATCTGCCAGTTTCTAATAGTAGAGAGGAACAACTTCCTCTCTACTATTAGATAGTAGCAGAACTCTACTCTTTGAGTTCCAGATCCTCATATCCTGGATATGGGAAAGAGAGCCCTGATCTCATAGTAGTCCCTGCCTATTGGTAGGGGATAAATTCCAAGACACCCAGTAGGTGACTGAAACCACGGATTGTACCAAACCCTATATATGCCATTTTTCCTATACATACATACCTATGATAAAGTTAATTTATAAATTAGGCACAGTAAAAAATTGGCAGCAATAATAATAAATAATAAATGGCAATAAAATAGAAAAAGTATAATGATATATGGTCATGAAGGTTATGTGAATGTGGACTCTGTCTTTCTCTGTCTCTCTCTCTTAAAATACTGTAATATTTTCAGACAACAATTGATCATGGATAACTGAAATTGCATAAAGTGAAACCAAAAATAAGGGGGGACTATTGTAATAATGGTAATTCAAAATACATAGAAACTGCAAGACCATAGCCCAGTTTTTTTCAGGTATTAATCTTCCAATTGGTACTGTACCTGAGTCTTCAGTAAGCAATTCCACCTTTCAACTAGGTAACTGAATGTCTTTGTTGTTGAGGTCATATGTAGCCTTCATCTCTGTTGCCATGGCCAGTATATTTATGCATCCATTGAGCAAGCACAAGAATGACCAAGAAAAGACTTATTACATCCACAGAGCATGGCATTTTGTCCATCTCATTATTAAAAACCTTCTCTGTTATGGATCCTGAGTGTTTCCAATCATATGAGACACAAACATCTTCACAGTGTAAGCTTATTCTGGAAGTTTTGTTATAATACTTCTTTTACTGATTACTAATCTATCAATTCTGTTTCATCCAAACAAACCATAGTACTTTCCCTAAATCAATGCAAATCTGTGTTTCTGGCCACCTATTACTTCATACATATAGGCCTCCAAATGTGCTACCCTAAGTTCTGCTTACTAGAAGGATGTTCTTTCACCACTGTCCTTCGAGGTTACCTGTGAGAGTGTGTAGTGCTATATTTGTCCACTTTCAGATGGTATCAGCATGTCAAACATAACCACATATAAATCAGGCTCAATATTTTCTTTTCCCTCAATCAACTGGTCAAGAAGAGTGCCCTAGCAGTACATAAACATGATTTAGGGAGGGAAGGCAATGCAGGTGGTGGTATTGACCTGGTCTGAGCCCCCTGCTTATGCAACTTACTTATACCTTCCAGATCTACCCCTGCTTAATATCTTACTTATCATTTTTATTTACTAATATATTGCTATGGCACATAAAGAAATGTATAGCTAGGTGGTTGAGACAATATTAAATTCATGATGAGACCTTAAGCTGCATGGTCCCCTGCTGCCCTGCCTCCACAGCTCAATGGGCAAAGTGTTAGAGGTGTTAGACATAGGGTTGGGGACTCATTAATAAAATCTATTGATCATATTTTATCAAATCATGTGAAATAGTCTGGTGAAATGTTGATGGTTTTCAATATATTATAGGCATGTTATGGTTACTGAGTAAATATTTCTTACTATATGACTCTAGCATATAAGCATGGTTTTTATATATTAGGAAAAGTATATTTTAAAAATTATCAAAATGTTCAAATTTCAAATGTACATAAATACAAAAATATCAATATGCCTTGGTTTGGTTTAAGGGCCAAATAATTAGGTCATTAACATATGAACACGTCAATTTTTCCCCAGATTAAACCTACAGTGTTCTTCACTAGTTAATGATAATTATATATACCCAGAATAATTTTTAAAATGGGTATTTACAGACTTGTTTAGTCATTGACTATGATAAATAAAAAACATTCTATTATTTAAATTGCTTTACTTAAATAATTATTATTGTAGATATTGAAATTTTTAATATTTGGAAAAATAAACTATGGTAAACCCAACCATTAAACTTTTTCAAAAATTTTAATTAACAATTTCAAATAGAAAGTAAAAATGTCCATAAAACAATCTGATACAAATGATCAGACTGGACCTTACAGCATAATAAATAAACTAGCATAAATAAGATTTATATAATTAAGTGCAAATGTTTCAAATATAATAGAATTAAAAGAAAGGCTCCTGCAGCTTCAATACAAAATTAGTTTTCCTTAAATTTCTGAGCTCTGAGTGGTTTTCTACCCAAATGGTTTAGAAAGGACAACTCAGGTGTACAGTTTTAAATTGTTTGGGAAAAATAGACACATGTTGCACTCTGTGCTGTGTCATATATGTATGAAGAAAACATCTCAGAGATTATATATTACTCAAAATAATTTTATCTCATTCACTATGATTTATGGGCAATATAGGCATTCTTCTAATCCACAAGAATATATGTGATATGGTTAGGCTGTTTTCTCATCCAAATCTCATCTTGAATTATAGTTCCCATAATCCCCACATGTCCTGTGAGGGACCTAGTGGGAGGTAATTGAATCTTGCTCATGCTGTTCTTGTGATAGTGAATAAGCCTTACGAGATCTGATGGTTTTATTACAGGCAGTTCCCCTGCACATGCTCTCTGGCCTGCCACCATGCGAGACGTGCCTTTGCTTCTCTTTCACCTTCCGTTACGACTGTGAGGCCTCCTCAGCCATGCTGAACCGTGAGTCAATTAAATCTCTTTCCTTTATAAATTACGCAGTCTCAGGTATGTCTTTTTTAGTAGTGTGAGAATGGACTGATACGTCATACCATAAGAAAATTTAAACACTGTAATTTAAATTTAAACACTGATGATTTAAATACCTCAAAACTTACTATAGAGGTTACATTTTATTAAGAAAATTTAACTAAATGTATAGCCATTTTGAATGAGGGAGAAAGAAAAGGAAGTCATCCAGGGACCTACATTTTTAACAAACAATTCCAAATGAAGAAAATAAAAACAGTAATAATTTTATATTTATATTTGCAAATCAATTAGTTTTGGAGTGGTATCATACGTGATTGACAACTAGCACCATTCCTCTCCTTTATTCCAGTATTTTAAATGATTTGGGATTATATGTCAAAGTATGATCAGTATGATTGTTCCCAGGTCAACAATTGTATTTAGTCAGCTCAGGCTTTCATAACAAAATACCACACACAGGATGGCTTAAACATAGAAATTTACTGTCTCTCAGCCTTTGAGGTGAGATCAAGGCATTGACAGGTTGGACAGGCTTGGGGTCTTCTGAGGCATCTCACCTTGCCTTGCAGATGTGTTCCTTCTCTCTGTGTTTCACATTGTCTTTTTTCTGTGTGCATGCATCCTAAATGTCCTCTTTATATAAATACACCAGTCAGATTGGTTCAAGGTCCAACCTAATGGCCTCATTTTAACTTTATGGCCTCGTTAAATAGTTTATAGACAAATACAATCTCAATCTGAGGTACTAGGGGTTAGGGCTTCAATATAAAAATTTTGAGAAGGCACAATTCAGCCCATAATAACAGCAAAATCTGAAACTTCCATCAGAAGAAAGGCTGTGGGTTGCTTGCGATTTAGGACCCAGGTGTAGAGTTGAGGAAATGATTCTTGGAGTCACATTTGAAAAAGGCAGGAGATATTAAAAGATTTGTCACCACAAATCTTTCCTCATTTTCCATTCTCTTTTCTCTTCTTCTGTCAAAATTTTATCTATAAATCTTTCTGTCTATCTACCTTACTAAGGGTTAATATTTTTTCCCTTCCACTTTTTTTTCCTTTTATATCTATTCTTCCTTATCCCTTGGTTTTGCCTACTTAGGACTACAATATACAAACACACATTCAAGTCCTGTGTATACAAACATATGTTATCATTGGATGCCAAGTTTTTTTGTCTTATTTTGTTTCATTTTTTAAAAAATCATGCAAAGAGAAAACATGGAAGGCAATACTATTTAAACTGCCAGACTTTTAAAAGGCAAACTGAGATATATTTTAACGAAGAAATGTCTCATTGTACTCTGGAATTGCAAAATGTGTGAGTAAAATACCTCAGATTTAATTTTAACTTCCTTATACCAGAAGATATTAGAGATGAAAAGCTTTCTCTTGTAGTCTGCATGAAGTTGGATTACTTATCTTTATTTTGTAGAATCTTGCCAGGTTTTATGAAATGGGAGCACAACATCTTGCTGTAATTTGTAAAATAGTGAACTCCTGAAAACGTAGTTAATATGTACATAAAATGTTTAACCTTGGTGAGTAGTGCAAAGAAAAAGGTAGAATGCAAACTCTTAGTCATCCATTTGTCCTGACAACATGCAGTATGTCTAAAAGAGGTAAGACAGCCTTTTCTAAGTCATCATTGTATAAGGGCTGATGCTTACCCAGTTAGTTCTTGCTTTTCACCATATCTTAATTGAAATTGGCAACTGGCGAAGGTATTCTCAGTTGATATATCAGTCTTTAAAACTATTTGGAGAAATTATTTACCTTGAAAATGTATTCAGACACTTGTTATGTGAAGATGCAAAAACCTGCACTATAAGATATTAAGCAAATATAGTTTACTCTATAGTTTGTTGAACTTAAGCATATACTGAACAGGAAGGGTTTCTTCTGGGGGGATTATTTTCTTGTGTCAGTTTAGTCAATATTAATTTTCTATATTGTTCAATATTAATTAGACTGTAAACCAGAATATATAATAGAGT
This sequence comes from Cacajao melanocephalus, assembly GCA_963573385.1. NCBI lineage: Eukaryota > Metazoa > Chordata > Mammalia > Primates > Pitheciidae > Cacajao > Cacajao melanocephalus. The sequence goes on along the minus strand of CAUYLG010049963.1, from coordinate 90,125 downwards.
ACTAGGAACTAAGAGTTGGAGAGTTAAACCTATAAAAACACGGTCAAATATTGACAAGGTTTAACTTTCTGATTTCTAGTTCAAAGTTCTAAAAAAGGAAACTGTTATTTCTCTTGCTTATCAGTAAAATGGCAAACATACCGTTACTTCTGTAGAATGGTCCTGCTTCTGTTGCTCTGATTTTTGCTCAGATTTATATACATAATTTTTATAGCCTAGATGATCTTGTCATGCCCAGATTTTTGCAAGGAAAAGTAACCACAAGACTGACTCTGAACTCAAAAGACTTTTCTGTTGCACAGATGTCATAGCAATTATCTTAATTCCTGTTTGGACTTTCAATAGCTTTCAGACTTCAGCCTTCCAGAATTTCACAATTTATCAAGTACATATTGTCTTGCAAAGTTTAAGGAGGCAGTGGAATACATAGAATACATCACCACTTCACATCTCTGGTGATACTCCCAGGAACCAGAAGAAATGTTTGTCATTTTCATTTATCCCCAGTCCCTTTTTGTCAGTGCTTTTATTTTTTAATGAATATAGAATGCTTCACAAATTTGCATGTCATCATCCTTTTTAAAAGAGAAGTAATCCCATTCTTCCATAAGCTATTCAAATTAAAACTACCTGTATCCTTGAAGAATGCAGTTCAGTCACTGGAGATGTTGAGAATATTTTTTCTTCAGCAGAAGAAAATAATTGATTTTTTGGGGAATGTGATCTATGACTCATAACTTCTAATCATATTAAATCAATGGGTTAAATTATACAAATAATATAGTCATGTTTATTTTTCCATTCTTTCCTTTCAAATATGTAAATACTAAATATAACTGTTTTAGAATGTAATATTTGTAAACCTTGCTAATTATTGGGACATATAGAGTAAATCAACAACCAAAGCAGCAACACAAATATAAATAAAAATTATGTAAATTCTGTCAAACAGTATTAATGGTGTTATTTACCAGATAGTCAAAAGCATATATTAGGTCTGGATATTTACATTTTAATTTTACTTACATTTCCATTTCACATTTACAATTACACCTTGGTGAGTAGTGGAAGTTAAATTTTTTGACATCTGGATGTGGGACTGGAGGTGAGAAAGAATGTTTCAGGTTATGGCTACTATTCAGTCTAAGCCTTTCTGTATGGCTTAATGTTTTTGACATGTGTATTCTGATAAAAATAAAAAGGAAATTAATAAACCGCTGAAACATAACCATTGAATAATGAAACATAAAGTGAATATAAAGCGCAGATGCTCAAGACCTATATAATTTTGGAGTGAGTATCTGAAGTCAGTTTTGTTGTTCAGATTATATACATCCTTTCCCAATAGCCTCTTCCCTAAGCATGAGGACACATTCTACCACACTGATGTCAATGTTGCCTGTCCAGTGAGCTTTGTTCAGTAACGTATGTGGGAAGTGATGTGAAGCACTTCTGAGCAGAAGATTTAAGTGCCCAGATAATGTCCTCTTCTTCAGCCAGATTCCTTAGATGAGGACGAGACTAGGGCCTCAGCTAACTCACAGCAGATATGTATTGTGAATAAAAAATAAGCATTGGCTTTTGTTAAGTCACTGAGATTCTGCAGTTAGTGTCTTCCCAGCACTGTATAGAATAAGCTGACTGTTGTATTCAGAGAGTACGTAGCTCCTTTTGTTTTCTGCGCTGTTATTTCACTTATCATTCTACCTTACAGGTAATCTTGTCTTCTCCATGATATTACATACATACACTAAATGTCTCTAAATCCACATCTCTATCTCATACTTCTGTCCTATAAATTACAGCATTGTAGAATGGAAAAAATAGTTTAAATTTAATTCACGTATACATATACATACACATATATATGATAAAGATCTTACATTCAACCTTGTTTCAAAACTAAAATTAATAGGACAGTCTGATAGAAAATTTGGAAAAATATTTGAACAAGGCTTATAGATAAGAAGATATCAAAATATCCATAAAACATGAGAAAAAATGTTCTAATTCAAGGACTAGGAAAGTGCAAAACAAACTAAGAATGAGATGCTATACAACACAACACCCACCAGAAGAGCTAAATGAAAAATGCTGACAAGTCCTAGTATTGGCAAGAATGTAAAGAAAACAGAACTCTTACACATTGCTAGTGGGAGTGTAAATGTGTATATCTATTTTGTTACTGTCATTAGAAAACTCTTTCAGAATATCTCTAAGAGCTCATGATATGCTTTCCCTATAAGCAACAATTTTGATTTAAGGTATAAACTCAGTAAAAACAGAGTCATGTAGCCGTGTTAGGTATAACCACATTTCAGTCAGTGATTGATAGATCACATATTCAACCATGGTTCTCTAAGACTATAATGGAGCTAAAAATTTTCTATTGCCTAGTGACATGGTGACATTGTTTTAAAAGGCATTCTTCACATGTTTGTGGTGATGTTGGTGTAGATAAATCTACTGCTCTGCCAGTCATACAAAATATTAGAAAACATAATATGCACCGTACAGAATACTTAGAATACTTAATAATGATAATAAACAACTACGTTACTTGTTTAAGTATTTACTAGCCTACATTTTTATTGTTATTTTAGAGGGTACTGCTTCTACTTATAAAAAAAAGTTAACTGTAAATAGCCTCAGGCAGGTCCTTCAGGAGGTATTCAGAGGAAGGCATTGTTATCATAGGAGATGACGTGTTTATTGCCGGTGGAGAACTTTTAGTGGCATAAGATGTGGAGATGGAAGACAGTCATATTGATTATTCTGACCTTATATAGGCCAAGGTTAATGTGTGTGCTTGTGTCTTTGTTTTTAATAAAAAAGTTAAAACAATTAACAAGTTAGAAATATTACAAAGCTTATACTAGGGGGATATAAAGAAGGTAAATATTTAGTGCAGCTGCTTGATATGTTTGTGTTTTAAGCCGTTAGCACAAAAGAATCAACAGTTTAAAAAGCAAGTTTATAAAGTAAAAAATAAGTTATGGTAAGCTAAGGTTAACTTATTGTAGAAAAAAATTTTAATAAATTTAAGGAACACTAAGTTTGCAGTTTTATGAAGTTTAAAGTAGTGTGCAATTATGTTCTAGATCTTCACTTTTACTCATCACTCATTCAATGACTCACACAGAGCAATGTCTAGGCCTGCAAGTTCTATTCATGATAAGTGCCCTAGACACACATACCATTTTTATCTTTTATGCCATATTTTATTTGTGCTTTTTCTGTGTTTAAATACAGAAATATTTACCAAAGTGTTACAATTGCCTGAGTATCTAGTATAGTAACATATTGTTCAGGTTTTAGTGTTCATAATAGGCTGGCCACATCATCTATTCCAGGTACACACTAAGGTTTGTGTAAGGTTTCTATGTAGACACTGTGACATTTGCCCAAGAAATGACCTAATGATGCATTTCTGAGAATGTACTCCCATTGTTAAGCAATTCGTGACTATAAAAAACAAACAAACAAACAAAAAACAGAATATTTATGGTTGCACAATTATAATACCCAAATCTTGGAAGCACCTCAGATATATATCCAGAATAGAATGGATTCAGGGAATTTGTTAGAGCTGTACTTTGGTATGACAACAAGAATTAATGGGCTACAACTATACATAACAATATAAATGACACTTGCACACACAATGCTAATCAAAAGAGATTTTATACTCTTTTAATTCTTTAAAAAAAACTTTTTTTTTTTTCCAGACAAGAGTCTTGCTCTTGTCGCCCAGGCTGGAGTGCAGTGGTGCGATCTCCGCTCGCTGCAATGTCCGCCTCCTGAGTCCAAGCAATTCTCTGGCCTTAGCTGGGATTATAGGCGCACGCTACCCTGCTGGACTAATTTTTAGATTTTTAGTAGAGATGGGGTTTCACCATCTTGGCCAGACTGGTCTTCAGCCTGAGGTGATTCGCCCACCTCTGCCTCCCAAATTTCTGGGATTACAGGCATGAGCCACGTGGCCAGTCTTTTAATTCATTTTTATGTGTTGTGGAATGGGCATAATTAAACATAATTAATGGTGGTCAATGTTGTACACTTGTTACGTTTGGAGAAGGTGAGTAGTGAAGGATGTTGACACTTTAAGGTCTTTGTGGTATTGATAACATTTTATTTCTCTTTCTACATGTTCACACAAATGTACTCAGTTTTTAAAATTTATCAGAGTGGATATTCAGGATTTGTGCATGCTTTTTCTGTATATGTTTCATTAAAATGTTTACTGAAAACATTCTTATTTTAAGTTACATTTAATTGATTGTATTGACTAAAGTTAATTGTCCCCAAACCAATTGGTAGGAAATTTGTGGAGAATAACAGATCAGATATAGAAAATGTAGAAAGAGTAGCATCATGTGTAGCTTTTTTATAGCCATATATGCAAATATTCATAGGTAGCCAAAAACAGAAGAAAAAACTTTGTATTAAGACTAACATTGTGAATTCTAATTTTGCCAATTACAAACCCTGTGACTGGAGGTACATAAATTGTCAAAGTTCTATTTCTTCATCCTTAAAAGGGGGTACTACCTACCGTAGATTTATTTGGATTTTATTGAAATAGGATCACTAAAAGACAAGATACATAGTAGTCCCTGTATAAATGCTATTTATCTTTCCTTTTATTGTTTAAAATTATTTGTGGTTGCTCATATTCTATTAATACTCTCTTCCTAAATTTTCACTTGGATCAAATTGGATGAAAATATTGTCAAATACTTTTCAAATCATTAAAAATCCCCCATTGTATACAAGGAAAAAGAAAAGTCCTCTAATTCTGTTGGCTACCAAGACACTGTTAATCAGCAGTTTTGCCTAGCTGTCTCTGCCAGAGGAAGTGGTTGTGTTAAAAACAACTGGGTCACCTTCTTAACAACTTTATTATACAGTAGTTCATGTATTTTCTTGTTGACAGATTTAGAGCACTCTCTGAAAGCAATAATTGTACTGAGACTACAGCTGGCAGGCTTCCTTACTGAAAAAGAAGTTGAATGAAGTTGCTATACTTTTAACTGTTAAAAGGCAAATGGAACACTCTGTGTAGTTTTATCAAAGAATTACACTAGCTTTAACATTGAAAGTAATTAAAATTGTTTTGAATAGAAAATAGTGAATCTGTGCAATGTCTTCCTAAAAAGAAGTTAGTGAATTCCTTATAAAAATGCCATTTTGAGTTACCAGCACCAGAGGGATGTTTTGAATACAACATGTAAAGGAGCCATAAAATGAATTGTTTGGGTGTGTTTAATTCATTGACATTCGGTTTTCAAATAAAACAAGGCCAATCTTCCAAATATTTTATGTAAATGTCATCAAAAGAGAAGATAGACTTGATGTTTCATCTCTTTTTTTCTCACTGTAGTTCGCATATTGTAAATTGGTCATTATTGTTAAATAAACATTATGTGCACAAAGATGCAAGGAACCATGCAAATTTAGCTGAGTGTGTTTTGTGATGAATAAATCCTTCTTCTCCTCAAAAATTATTTGTCACCTGGACATGAATGACTTATCATTCCCTTCTTTTGGGAAATCAATGTACTACTGCATAATTCAACATTTAATTTTAAATGTTTATGCTTAACTTCTTAAGAGAATTAAAATGTGGTCAAATGTGCTAGAATTATACATATTTGAAATCATATTCTTTTCTGAGAGGGTTTTGGTACAGATAATATTTCTGTATTCTCTAATAATATCAGGTGGAGAGAGAAGAAAGTGCAACTTTAACAGATTTGGCACAACAAAATTGACTAATTTTGGGAGTGGACCAGCAAATGTTATAAATTTTCTAAAAATTGACATGTCATAATAGCATTTAATTTTCAAATGCAGTGCATAGTATTTAATATGTATATACTGAAAATATACTAAAAGACTGAATTGTCAAAACATTATGTTTAAAGAATGTCATTTTATAATCTTTGGAGTGAAACTACATCAAAGGAATGCAATAAGAACATGCTATCTGATAAGGTTTATTGTAAATGCACATAAATTAAAAATGTAATTTAATATTTGACACACAAATTTATAATTTTATTAACTACTAAGGCTTGCACAATCCTAAAGCATTCTGTCAATTTAGTGTGTATATGGGAGGATTCACTTTTATACTATTACGCTCTTCTGCATTTTTTCTTTTTAACACAATGTCTCACTCTGTCACCCAGCTTGCAGTGAAGTGGCATGATCTCAGTTCACTGCAGCCCTCACCTGCTGAGTTCAAGTGATTCTTATGCCTTGGCCTCCCAAGTAGCTGGAATTACAGGTGTGTGCCCCCACACCCAGTTACATTTTTGTATTTATAGAAGAGACAGGTTTTTGCTGTGTTGGTCAGGATGGAATGGAACTCTTTGACTCGAGTGATCCACCCGCTTTGGCCTTCCAAAGTGCTGGGATTACAGGTGTGAGCCACCACATCCCACCCCTCTTCTGCATTTTTAATGTCCTGTATATTTGAGTATTATTTGACATCAATAACATTAGGTTTATCTCCCATGTTAAATTATGAAAAATGTTATGCTATACTATATTATATCATATTGTAACAGATTTTTGTTGTTTGAGATAATCCCTGGAGTTTTTTATCTCCAAGAAAATTAAGGAGCACAGACACAAAAGTGAAGTTGCAGCCAAAATTTAAAAAGCAAAAGAAGAAAGCTCTCTGTAAGCAGAGAGGGGGTCGTGAATGGGAGTACTCCTTATGAGGCTGGGGTGCAGGGTTTCTATAGACTGGGAAGAGGAAGAAATGTGCTTAGTCCTTAGGCTGTCGTGGAGTACATGTGACTCAGCTTGGCCCAAGGCCTTGGTCCGGGACCAATCAGGGTTGAAGTGATGATTTATAGAGGCTGCTCAGCTTAACCCAGGACCTATCAGGAGCTGAAGTGAAAGGCTGGCCACGTACCTTGGCCCAGGACCAATCAGAGATTGACGTGAGTCCTGTTATATATCTATCAGGGTTATCAGAGAACTTGCTTAGGTCCTTCTTTGTTAAGGTACTGTAACGAGAAGGGAACTTGGACTCTAGTGTCACCATGTTCATTGGGTATTTCTTGCAGGGGCAGCAGTAAAATTGGGAATTTTTTGAGTGGCACAACCAGAGGAGATAATGATTTTGCTATTGGGATCCCCAAATACGTGGGGCAAGTAGGGCACCTAGAAGTTGCATTTAAGGGTTCACAAAGGGTATGTCTCTCTGTCTTTGGGAAATTATCCTTTTTGTCTCTCCTGGCATGGCTGCCAAGAAGGCAGGGTTAATTTTGCAATGTTTACAAAGATCTGGGTTGTCTCTCAAGGTAAAGGAAAATCTAATTGTGGGATAATATTGAAACTAATTTGTTCCTGAAAAGCCTAGGCCTCCTGTTCATAAGGTGGATATGGCCTTGTGCAATAATATACTACAAGCTGGTTTCTTTTTAGAGCCTTAAGGTCAAATGTGTCCCACTGATTCAAAATGCACTCGAGGGTTGTACAGACTGCAGATGGCTTATTACCAATCTAGAAAGAGAGGAGAAGACAAGGAACCCCTCAGTTTACTTTCTCCCTTTTGTGTGATATAGGGTTCAGGAAAAGAGAATCCCTTCTCCTCTTTCCTCTTCTCCTCTGGGTCCTGGCAACCATAATAAGTGCCACTCCATGGATACAAGCATGACCTTTACCCATGGTACTGGAGAAGTTAGTCAGCAGGATTTAGTCACACTTACCTGCTTAAAACCCTAGCCGCCTCCACTGCTGGATTCCTAGACCCATTCAGCCCAAAAGGTACCCAAGGTGCCCCAGAGGTCTGGGAGAAGTTACATAGCAGTCGGATTTGGGCAAGACTCTTTAATGGAGGGAGTGTTTTAGTATTATTTTTAACTTCCCTTGCTATAGCTGCAGCAAAAAGTTGAAATCCTACAAAATGGGATTGATTAATTTCTAAACATAAAATTCCTTCTTTGTTTAAATTCCAATGTGATTGTATGCCTTAAAAGAGTATGAAAATTGAATAGCTGCTTGTATTTTCATGGAGACAGCATTGAAGCTAAGATCTGTCTTATCAGAATAGCTCCCTCCTGGCTGTGGAGAGTGAAGTTATTCTGTTTACAAATAGGATGTGGGGAGTGATCACTAACAGAAGGATGCAAAAGACAAAAGAATTGAGTAACTAGAGATTTGGGTAAGAGGTCCAACAAGGCTCCCAGTGGAAAAGAATCCCATTCCACTAGGTGGCGGTGTAGGGTTAGAAATGTTAGGTAAAAACTGACTCCAAATTCTTTTCAGGGAAAAGTTAGAAAAAAGAGGTTTAGGGCTTGATAGGCTGTTCCTATCAAATGGAGAGGAGGATATTCACTTGGAGTAAAGTATCCTCCCATAGGGTGCTGTGAATGTCTATTACTGAGGGATAGAAGGGACCTTACCAGGTAAAAAAATTAGACTGAAATCTTGATTCCCCTGTTTCTAGGAAATTACAAAAACAACTCTTTGTATTACATTCCTGATTGCTAAGACATGACAACTATACCCAAGATTATATCTCTAGGCTGCAAAAACACCTGCAACACTTACATAATTTGTATTACATTCCTGATTGCTAGGACACCAAGTAACTCTACCCAACAAGACTATATCTCTAGGTTGCAAAAACACCTGCACCATTGAATATAGAAAAGGGATAAAGTCAGGGGTGGTGGCACACACCTGTAATTCCAGGACTCTGGGAGGCCAAGGTGGGCAGATCACCTAAGGTCAGAGGTTTGAGAGCAGCCTGGTCAACATGGCAAAACTTCAACTCTATCAAATGTACAAAAATTATCTGGGCCTAGTGGCAGACACCTGTAATCCTAGCTACTCGGGAAGCTGAGGCAGGAGAATAGCTTGAACTCAGGAAGCAGATGTTGCAGTGAGCTGAGATTACACCACTGCACCCCAGCCTAAGTGTCAAGAGCAACACTCCTTCTAAAAAAAACAAAAGATGGGAGACATGAAATAGGAAAAGCTGGAAGTCCTTGTGCAGACACCCCGACGGGCTGTTGGGGACTGGAGGTGGTCTAAGGATGTTCAGGTAACACTGAGAGGATACCTAGCCATAAATCTTCAGTTGGCTTAGAACTTCCTACCACCCCCACACAATGGCTAGGTCCTCTGTGATTGAAATAGACAAAAAGCCTCAGAAATAATGTTAAAGGTCCAAGTTGAAGGTTCACTCTCACTCAGTCTTCTGATGAATTCCCTTCTTCCTGGCCCATGCACCAAGATGTAACAGTTTTTTGTTGTCAGAGATAATGCCTGGAGTTTTTTGTCCTACTGCCAAGAGAACTTCAATCTCAGCAGCCATAGACAACTATTTAAGTAGAAAATATCAATCACTACAGTGGAAAATATAGTAAAAGATAACATGTTGGTGTCACATTGGATTTTATGTCTAAGTGAAGGAAACACATGCACTGCTTGTGTTCCAGATCTCAAGGGCCACTCTAACCTCCTCATGCTGGGATCAAAATGTTCTTAAATAACCAAATGAAAATTGAGTTTATTGTTTTGAAAGTACTGAATTCATTAAAATGTTATCATAGAACAATATCATTTTTTTTAATGTCAAGGGAAACTTAACTGAATTTGATGTTATTTAATTTCACATTTTTTAAGTTAAGTTTGAAAATACAACTGAGTTAATATAGATAGGCAGAATTGTTAAGGACATTTTTTATACTGTAGCTCAGTCAGCAACTCCATCTGACCTTGGACACTTTTACCTTTTCATTCCTGCAGATATTTATTTAGCATAGGTCGTACTAAACTGTCCATAGTCAGTAATTACACCTATTTTTCTCCATAAGATATAAGAATTAAGCTTAGCCTAATAATAAAGTAAGAATGAAGATCAACTTACCAGTTACTCTAGTCTTCCCGAGTGGCTTGTTTCATTCTAAGAAACCTGATACTGTCTTCTCAGCCAATGACATATATAACTTGACTATTGATAAAAAAGAAAAAGTGGGGAAAATGAGTTTTTTAAAAATGGCTATCTCTTCATTCTTAGCAAATTATATTATCTTTTGTAACCAAAAGATAATATAATTAGAAGATATAATTAGCACTAGCTAGCACCAGTGAAAATTAAGTACTCTTTTCCTGGGGAAGGTCATATTTATTGTTCTGTAATCATAATGTACCAAAATATACATACAAAGCCAGAAGTGCTGAAAGTGTTTCCTTGTCTTTTTAGTCAACATTAAATGACACGATAGGCAAATGTCTACTCTACTTCCTGCTACTTTTTTTTTTTTTGAGTTTCTGACCTCTATCATTTTTATTTTCTTTGAAAAACTTTTAACGTTTATTGCAAGACAGTAACACCAGTGACAAGTTCTCTCAGTTGTTTTTCTCTGAGAAAGTCTTTATTTCTCCTTCTCTGGAAGGGTAATTTCACTGAATGCAGAATTCTAGGTTGTTGGTGTTTTTCTTTGAACACCTCTTCTTGCTCTTATATAAGTAAGGCATTGCTTTCATCTGTCTTCCTTCAAGAGTTTCTCTTTGTTTTTGATTCTCTATAGTTTGACTATGGTATGTTTACATGTAGATTTTTTTGGGTATTTATATTGCTTGATGTTCTTTGACCTTCTTTGGTCTGTGCTTTTTTCTTTGCATTAACTTTGGAAAATTCTCTGCCATTATCACTTTATTATATATATTATACATATGTATATGTATATAATTGCATTTTAGGTTCTGGGGCACATGTAAAGAACATGCAGGATTGTTGCATAGGTCCATAGAACTCAATGGCTGATTCTAATTATTTTAAAATTGTTGAGTCTTGGGTAAAGGTCCAAAATGTAGTATATATTTGGCATGGCATATATTTCATAATATCTTGAAAAATGTGTATTATGCTTTTTGGATATGGTGCTCAATAGATGTCAATTATAGTCTATGGAGTGTTTTGCTTCACATATGTTAGTAGCTCTAGTGTTTGATGCATACACATTTAGAATTGCTACATCATCTTGGGTCATTGATCTTATAATTATTTCATATCGTTCTCTCTTTCTGGTAAGTTTCCTTGCTCTGAAGTCTATCCTGTCAAATATTAATAAACTCACTCTTGCTTTCCTACGATTAATGTTTACAAGATATATGTCTTTCCGTCCTTTGACTTTCAACATATTTATATTTGAAGCAAATTTCTTGTCAACAGCATAGAGTGGACCCACTAATACACTCTGATAATATCCTCCCTTTAGCTGGTATATTTAGAATAGTTATATTTAGTGTGATTATTAATATGCTAGTGCTAAAGAATGACCCCATATATATGTATGTACTCATTCATATATATATATATATATATATATATACTTATATTTCTTTTTTGTTTGTTTGTTTCTCTCTTTTTATTTTTTCTGTTTTCCTTTAGGATACTTGAACTTCTTTGATTTTTATTTATCTCTAAGTATTTTGAAGTATATTTATGTGTCTACAAATGTTGAATTTAAGTCCATTTTTTATTATCTTTGTTGCTTATTTTATACATGTTCTGTCTTCTTTTGACCAACACACTTAGAAATACATACTAAAAATTATTTAATTCACTAGTGTTGAAAGAGCTCTATATTCTTTGGAAATATAAAAGAAAGTTTACCTATTTAAAATGCTATCTATCTATCTATCTACCTATTTATCTATCTATCTGTATTATATTGTTTTTGCTGTCACATATAGTATTGTTACAATGTATCTTAAAGTAGCTGCATCTATTTTTTAATGTATAAACTTCTTTTAGGATTTGGTTAAAAGTTTTTCTGGCTTTATAAACAAGATATTTTTATACCTTTAAATTTGAGAATATACCTACTTTTAAAATGTTAACAAAACACTTAAAAATGTTGACATATTAGGGCCAGGAGTGGTGGCCCACAACTGTAATCCCAGCACTTTTGAAGGTCAAGGTTGGTGGGTTACTTAAGCTCAGTAATTGAAGACCAGCCTGGCCAACATGGTGACACTCCATCTCTACTAAAAATGAAAACAAAAAAACAAACAAACAAAACCCTGATATGGTTACAAGCATTTGTAGTGTCAGCTACTTGCAGGACTGAGATGGGATGATCACTTGAGCCAGGTAGGAGGAGGTTGCAGTGTACCAAGATCACGCCACTGCACTCCAGGCTCAGTGACAGAGCCAGACACTGTCTCAAAAATAAAGAAAAAAACAAATAAGAAAATAAAATTAATTGACATATTAAACTGCAAAATCCTTCACAAAGCTGGAAATAAGTTACATGTAACTTTATTTTAATAAAATAAATTTAACATTAAATTTTAATTTGCATTGAAACATTAAAAACTAAGATAAAAAATACATATGCAGCATTTAAAATTATTTGTAAAAGTCTCATAAGCATATTTTGTTAAAAATGTTGGATCACCTTCAAAATATTGATGATAAAAACAACACTTTTCAGAAGTTGTGAAATTTTGTTAAAGAATAGCTTACATTAAATATCATATAATTAATGCTACATTGATAAATAAGAAAACTGAGATAAACTAAGCATTGATGTAAATAATTTAATAAATGAGACTAAGAATGAGGATAGCATGCATAGAAGACAATGACTTTACCTCTACTATTTTAAATTTTACAATAAGTATTCTTCACCTGTTACTCAAATACAAAAAATTTAATGAAAGACATGACAATTCATTACAAAAGAAAGCAGTTCAATAAAGACAAATTTTAGAATGAGTAAATTAGCATAAATGCAGTTGAGTTCATTAATGAGCATAAAACATATTCTTAAAGAAAAATAAACTATTTAGTCTTATAATCTAAAAGCTCATCAATGACTATTAGGCAAAATTTGAAATAAAGTTGGGAAAATATTTTGTTATGCAAAATTTTGCTTTATTTAATAATCTTGTAGAGAAGATTTAATAAAATATTTTGTGCTGCTTAATTTTATAAATTTAAGATAAATTCTCAACATCTGTTTAAATTAATAGTTTTAAATAATATGTAAATAATTAACATAACTTATCTGAAAACAAGTATACCTGACAAATTTTTGAACTTCCATCTGTACTTAGTTTATGAGAACCACTTTCATTTTATTTCTTTTCACAATAACCAGGAATCATGTAAATTCTAACCCTACAACACAACACTTTGTCCTGGAATAGACACACACACAGACACACACAGTCATATAAATATACACACTCCTCTTTTTTTCTTCTTTTCTTCTCTATCTTACTCACTGGTTGAAGATTTTATTTTGCCCCATTGTTTAAATATCTCGTATAGTTAAAAATTTCCAATTTTTTATGCTAAATCTTAGCTTCAGGTTTGCATGTTTAATAACTTACTTGACTTCTAGTAGATACCACCTACCTAGTATATGGGAAATTAAACTGTTCTCCCCTTAAATTTGCTCATCTTAATTTTTCCAATACAGTGAATAGAATATGTGTCTTGTGTTTTTCAAGTAAACATCTTATAGTGATACTTTTATTCTCTATATAAAAACAAGCTACCAGGAAACATTCATACTCTATCAAGAAAGAACGTGACTGTATCTAGCACGCAACAATTTTCAACATACATTTAACTGATGTATATATACATGATCCGGTCTTCTTCTTTTTTGTCTCCTCTTTTGTTTTTTTAGTTTTTTTCTCTTCAACCTCTATCTACACTTGCATTCTTCCTTCTTTCCTTCCTTCCTTTCACTCTCCCTCTCTCTCTCTTTCTTTCTTGAAACAAAGTCTCGCTTTGTCACCCAGGCTGTAGTTGAGGGGCACAATCTTGGCTCACTGCAACCTGTCTCCTGGGTTCAAGTGATTCTCCTGCCTCAGCCTCCCAAGTAGCTGGGATTACAGGCATGTGCCACCACGCCCAGCTAATTTTTTTTTTTTTTTTTTTTTTTTTTTTTGAGACGGAGTCTCACTCTTGTTGCCCAGGCTGGAGTGCAGAGGCACAATCTCGGCTCACTGCAACCTCTGCCTTCCAGGTTCCAGCAATTCTCCTGCCTCAGCCTCCCGAGTAGCGGGGACTATAGGCATGTGCCACCAAGCCCAGCTAATTTTTTGCATTTTTAGTAGAGACGGGATTTCACTATGTTGGCCAGGCTTGTCTCAAACGCCTGACCTCATGTGATCCGCTCACCCCCCAAAGTCTCAACCTCCCAAACTGTTGGGATTACAGGCGTGAGTCACAGCGTTTGGCCGACAATTCTTAAATGTAATGGTTAGCCCAACTATTCCAAAAATCAAGAGTACAATTTGAAATTATCATTTAGTTAGTAAAGATGCTGGATTTCTGGGGGGATTTTATGACATTAATAGCAAAATCCGTTACAGAGATCTGTATAAAAATGAGCGGGTGAGGCTAGGATTCTAAAATGAGGTGCCTGGCTAGGTTTAACTGGGAAATGTGAAGAGAAATTCTGATGTGCTTGAAAATGTATCTGAAGCTTAGAATTAAGGCAAAAAGCTGTATTGTGTTTCTATCTAGCAATTTCATTACAGGAGTAAAGTCCACCCAAAGATTATCTACAGAAATGTTCTCAGCTGGACTCATTACTTCTTTACTTACTGAGTGTGTCCCTGAAAAAGTCGTTACGAATGTGTAGAGCAATAATGAGTTTTAGACATAATTCTGTGACTGTATCTATAGATATCCTAATTTTTCAAATGCTTTTCAAATAAGATGTAATCCCTTACTCATACATCATTAAAGTTAAATAAAAATTTTGAGACATTCATGTTAGATTTACATGAAAGTTACAATTTTATCTATTTTTTTTTTTTTTTTTTTTTTTTTTAGACAGTGTATCGCTCTGTCACCAGGCACCAGGATGGAGTGCAGTGGCAGGAGTTCGGCTCACTGCAATCTCTGCCTCCTGGGTTCAAGCAAGGCTCCTGCCTCAGCCTCCCAAGTAGCTGGGACTACAGGTGTGCGCTACCACGCCCAGCTATTTTTTTTTTCCCATAGAGACGCAGTTTCACCGTGTTGGCCAGAGTGGTCTCCATCTCTTGACCTCGTGATCTGCCCACCTCGGCCTCCCAAAGTGCTGGGATTACAGGCATGAGCCACCGTGACTGGCCCAGAATTTTATCTTTTAAAAAAATATATGATTTGACACCTCATTAATTAATGGATTTGGAAAGTTTTCGACACGTGATTCTAGACTCTGAATGCTTATGTATGTTGAAATCCTAAACTCAAATATCCTGATATTAGGAGGTGGGCCCTTTGGAGATATGTCACAAGAGTAAAGCTGTCATGACTGGATTTAGTGCCCTTATAAAAGGGACCCTACAGAGATCTCTCTCATTCTCTTTCTACCATGTGAAGATACAATGAAACTAGTCCACATGAACCGAGAAGAGGACCCTCACCAGAACCAGGCAATGCTGTATCCCTGATCTCAGACTTCCAGCCTCCCAAACTTTGAGAAATAAATTTCTGTTGTTCATAAGCCTTCCCATTTATAGTATTTTGTGATTGCATTTAAACTACTAAGACACACATTTACTTTATATTTATATTTTATTGGAGTCATATTTTAACCCTTTTGAATATTATTTTTTTAAATGGATGCTCAAAAGAGAAGAAAAATGCCAGCTGGAAAATCTGCACTGTGTCATATCCCACAGCTGATAATAGAAGGGTGAACAATGGTCTCATTTGCTAAGATAAATGAAAATAAGAAGGTGTCGAATGGAATTAACCAATCAAAAAAAGGTGTTTTCTAAAGAAAATAATATGCAGAATGAGAGAGGAATGGTATTTACCTTTCCTGTAAATCTTATTTGTGTGACATTGGGGTAGAGTACAGGGCTTAGGTAATCTTGGCAGAACAAGAAAGGTATAGATTTGTCAATTTTTAAAAGTGACTGGGCCGGCACAGTGGCTCTTGCCTATAATCCCAGCACTTTGGGAGGCCGAGGTGGGTGAATCACGAGGTCAAGAGATGGAGACCATCCTGACCAACATGGTGAGACCTTGTCTCTACTAAAAATACAAAAACTAGCTGGGAGTGGTGGTGTGCACCTGTAATCCCAGCTACTCAGGAGGCTGAGGCAGGAGAGTCGCTTGAACCCGGGAGGCAGAGGTTGCAGTGAGCCGAGATCGCGCCACTGCACTCCAGCCTGGCAACAGGGCAAGACTGTGTCTCAAAAAAAAAAAAAAAAAAAAAGTGACTGACAGATTTGTAAAACTACTCATCTTTTAAAGTTCAAAAGCTCTCTGTTACTAAATAAATATGATCTTGTAAGAGATAATACCAACTAGTCTAATTCACTGTTTTTCCTGTTTTTTATTTACATGTCTTTATATACAAATAAAAGGAAACTTGGAAAAACAGATGATCAATATGACTGCTGAATGAATATGGGAAAATGACAATTTTTTTTTCTTTTTTTTTTGCTGTATTCAACCCACAAATTTGGTCTACTTTCAACATCTTATCTTCTGTCCTCTGTGGTGACATAAATGGTACCAGAATCTCAGGCTTTCTGTTATTCATATATATATATATATATATATATATATATATATAAAATTATATAATTTTACTTTAAGTTCTGGGGTATATGTGCTGAACGTGCAGGTTTGTTACATAAGTATACATGTACCATGTGCATTCAGGAATTAAAACCTAGATGAATGGTTGATAGCTTTCTGTTATTTTAATACAATGTGTTGTTTTCTTGTAGCCACCTAGCTCCCCATCTTCTATATATATTGTTAATAAGTACATGAAGAATAGCTACTTTATTTAATTGTTGTAAGCATCGCTTAAGAACTGGTACAAAGTAGTGTCAATAAATATTTGGTGAACTCAACTGAATGTGTTTCCACAGATTAATAATTACCAATTATTAATCAAGAGAAACAGAACTTGATAAACTCCTTTATACCACTTCCTCTGATTTTTTACATTATGTTATACTTCCCATCACTTATTTGAATTTGTAAATCTGCAATTTTCAGTAGCTGTTTGTCAAACTTATAGTGATAATCTCTTATTCTGTATCTATAAACTTTTGACTTGTCAGTTTTTCCACATATCTATAACACATTCTCTTTCTAATCACTTGAATTGATGTTCTATTTTTTAATACAAGCTCAAAATATTTCAAAAGACTCTCAGGAGTACTCTCGGGTCATGTGAAATATGAAAAGTAGTGAATCATCATAAACTATACAGGTATAGGTAATTTAATTTCAAGACAAACAACTAAGAGCAATTATAAATGTGTAAAAATTTGCTCATTAAAAAAATAATTTTATTATAATTTAACAAGAGACCATGTAATGCCACATAAAGCACTAAAACAACTTACCATGTCTTAACTCTATTCCTTCTTTCATATACAGAAAGATAGCTTGGGATTTTATTAGTACATCTTCTCTATGTAAATGCACATATAAATTAATTCCAAATGATGACAATTTGAATTACAAAATACTATAACTATCATAATATTGTTGTACCATGGCATACATTGTCTTGACAATTGTTATCAATTTTCAATGACTGTCACTTTGTCCTGCAGAATTAATAGGCCTGTGCTAATTGTTATTTCTGGAACAATCATATATTTTAATGGACAGCATACATCTGATGATATAGTTTGAATGTAGAAGCAATCTCAGAAACACAGATGGCAATAACAGCACAACTTCATTATTTGATTGCACAAAGTGTAGTGCTGCATAAAATATATATTCGTGTATGATTACATTTTCTTCTTTTGGAAAAAGAAATGTTTTGCAGTGAAGAAAAACATTAAGGCAGCATATTGAAGAAACCACAAGACATGAATTAAGATCTTTAATTTAGTATGCAAAAGTAGTGTTCAGCAATCAAAATATGTGTATTTGATAAATGAGTTACTAATACTATGCAAATAATTCTGTGCCTTATATGAGATGAGATTTCATTGTGAATTGGGTTTCTTTAGATGAGCACACCTGCATTTTATTGCAGTGTTAGGTAAACACAAGTTTTATCAACTGTTTAAGGTGTTTTCCAATTTAAAATCAAAGCAGACTGTTACAAACTTTCAAAATATACTATTCAGCAATAGCTAATTGATACTGAATAACATTCAAAATGGTTTATTCATTCTAATTCAATTTGATTCCTTCCTGAAAGGCCTTTACTATATTCTCTGATAAATGGAGCAATTATAAAAAGTTAACCATCAGGGAAATGAAAGCTCTCCTGGAAAACATTCATCACCCTTTTTCACTGTGAATAAAAGCAAGGTCTATTGTGACCTTAGAATCTGTTTAAGTAATGAGAGAAAAAGATGTTTTCCAGAGGAACTAAGTGGTAACGAATTGTGTAAAAAATACTGTACGATATCTCTAAAGAGTTCTTATGTGAAAGCCCATTCTATTTTTGCAAGGAGTTTGGTGAAAAGATGCAATGTAAATGAGCACCATCAATAATATTAATTACCTGCTGCCTCTGCAGTTGTGTGTATTAGAGACACCAGGCCAGACAGATTTTAGTAAAGCAAGACAAACTCCTGAATCATACAGCCATGAAGGGCAAGCTGTGTGATAGAACCAGTTAAAGCTGACTTTATCACTGAAATAGACTTTTTATCAGGTTAAAAATGTAAAGCATGCAGAGCTAGACAAGACAATGCACAGTATCATAGAGAAGTAAATCTCTAGTTTGTAGAATGCTTCATGCATTTTGAAAACACATGCAGGAAATAATGCAATTAATGATAGACAACTACTCATTTCATACTTTATCACACTCAATGACCCTGTATCTCACATGTTTCTTAAAGGGTTTGCAACACTCTTTCTTTTTTGCTACTCATGTTAACCATTTTTATTGTTAAATTCAGTAGAAATACAAACAGGCAATGCATTGTATTGACTTAGAGAGATGTATCAATTTAGATAGAAAATACATTGGCTAACAATATTAGAGTTTTAGAAAGCATATCCATTCTCTCATGTGAAACATAACAAACACATAAAAACAAAGAACATGAAAAAAGTGATAGCATCACATTTTGGGAATCTACCAAGGGGACAACTGATTGGTTACGCGTAAGTAAACCAGTAAGAGTAATATCAATCCACTCATGGGGAAAATTACATTAAGAAGCCTGAAGCATGTGTATACCTGTGTAACAAGCCTGCACATTCTGCACATATACCCCAAAACTTAAAGTATAATAATAATAATAATAATAAAGAAACAGACACACACATACAAATAAAAAATAAAAAAGAAGAAGCCTGAGGATATCTGCAGTTGCAGCTCAGGAGTCCATGTGCCATCTACCTTGGAAACTAGGTATACAGGTTGTCCTAAACAAGAATGAGTATTTAAAAAGAATGAGTAGCAGTTTAGTATAATGGTCAAGAGAAGTATCTTGGGTCAACCTTCTTGATGTTTTCAAAAACTATGTTACCTTGGGCAAGTTGGTTATACTATCTCTATCTCATTTTTTTTCATAGGAGTACCTAATACAAGGATTTGTTGAGAGAATTAAGGGAATTAATAAGTATAGAGTTCTTCAGAAAGTAACATTTAGTTTTGATTCTGTAAGTGTTTATATGATTATTATTAATGTAGGTGGCATACAAAACAGTTATTTAAATACTAGATTATATTTTAATCCTGGCCCAACAAGGTAAATGTGTAAGACGACATAAAGTTATATTCTTTCCAGAGAAAGTAACATAGGAAGCGTCCCCCTAAAACATTTAATTGAGGGTGGAGAAATATGCCTTAATGAAAAGATGGGTATTAAGTAGAAGTCTACACAGTAAAGTTCATGTCTTTAGCTATTTTAAATATTAGCTTCCTAAATACTAGCAATAATCTTTATACTTCATAATCAGAAAAATGAAACATTTACCTTTAGTTAAAATGACTCATTAAAAAAAGGTCTAATAAAAGACTTGGGAGAAGCTTGAAATACAAAAAAAAAAAACAAAAAAAAACCACACACACACAAAAACCTAAGCTAACAAAAACACATCAATAGTTTTATGATACAACGGTATTCTAAACACCACACTGTCATTTTTAATTGATTTTGCCTTTCAATTTTAGTGAGTTTCAATGGTTAGTTTAGAATATGAGGTGTTTTGCCTTATGAACAGGAATTATACAAATCTGGTAAGAAAAGAAAACAAAAAACGAAGCAATCAATAAAGCATGGCAATTAATGACTGCCGATTAAACAAAGAGTAATGCATAACAAACACGTTTAGAGAATAATGTACTGGTTTGGCCATACTTATGTGTCTTCCCTCAAATCCCTAGGAACCTCTGCTCCTGTTACTGTCTCTGGTTTTGCTTTTTCCAGAATGCCATACAGTAAGAATAATATAATACAAAGCCTTCTCACAATGGCGTTTCCCCCCCAATATACAAATATACATTGAAGGCTTCTACATGTCTTTTGTCAGTTTGGCAACTCATTATCTTTTCATCACTAAATAATATTTCACTGTTTAGATGTACCACAGAGCATCTATTTATCTATATATGGACATACTGTTTCCAGTTTTTGTCTACAAGGGATAAAGCTTCTATAAACATCGATTTTCATAATTCTGTGTGGACATAAGTTTTCAACTAAATCGGGTAAATACCTAGATGTGTGATTGCTGGATGTGTGGTAAGACTGTGTTTAGCCTTGTAAGAAATTGCCAAACTGTGCTCCAAAGTGTCTGTATCATTTTGAATTTCCATTAGCAATGGATAAGAGTTTCTAGGACTCTAAATTCTCGCTAGCATTTGGTGTTGTCAGCATTTTGGAATTTAGCCATTCTAATAAATACGCAGTGATATCTTGTTTTAATTGACAATTATTTAGTGATGTGTGATGTTGAGTGCCTTCTCAAACGTTTATTTGCCATCTTTATAACACCTTTGGTGAAATGCGTGCTCAGAAAATTGGTCTATTATATAATTGAGTTGTTTTTGTTATTACAGTTGAGTTTGAAGAGTGCTTTGTACGTTTTGAATATAAATCTTTTATTAGATATATGTTTAGCAAATATTTTAGCTACATTTTTACTTTCTCTCTCCTATTTTTTGACTATGATTATCTGTATTCACAGGCCTATTCTGGTTTTGGGGTGGGAACTTGCCCTGCGACATCAACTCTCTTTAAAAATGAAACACACGTGTAGGGTATTAACCATGAATGGTGCTTGAAGGAACAGAAGTTTCTCTGTGTGTGTTCCTTAGTGAAGGGTGAGTAAATTTGAAGGCCAAAGACATTATTGTATACTACTATATAATTTATAAAATTATAAACTTAGTATACAGTATATTTATTAAAAATTTTATATAATGGTAAGTTAACCTTAGCTGTCACATTTTTACTTTATAAACTTAATTTTTTAAACTTTTGATTTTTTTGTACCAAAAGCTTAAAACCCACACATATTGTGTAGCTGTACAAAAATATTTACTGTACATTTTATAAACATTGTAAATGTAGGTTACACTGAATTTATAAAAATATGCTTTTTCTTCAATTAGGTAACCTTAGCTTACTGTCAAATTTTTATTTTATAAACTTTTAAGTTATTTTAACTTTTTTACTTTTGTAGTAACACAGCTTAAATACAACTGTATAGTACAGCTATGCAAAAATATTTTCTTTATATCTTTATTGTATAAGCTTTTCTGTATTTTTTTCTATGTTTTTACTTTTTAAACTTTTTTGTTAAAAACTATAATACAACACACGCATTAGCCTAGGCCTACCCAGGTCAGGGTCATCAATATTGTTATCTTCCACCTCCATATCGTATCCCATTGAAAGGTGTTCAGGAGCAGAAAGAAGCATGGAGATGTCATCTCCTGCCATAACAATGCCTTCTTCTGGAAGCCCTCCTGAAAGGCTTGCCTGAGGCCATGTTAAAAAGTTAACTTTTTAAAAATATATATAAATAGCTGGATTACACTCTAAAGGAAAGCAGCATAGTGAGTTCATAAACCAGTAACGTAGTCATTTACTATCTGTATTAGTCTGTTTTTGCACTGCTGTAAAGAAATACTCCAGACTCAGTAATTTATAAAGGAAAGAGGTTTAATTGATTTACAATTCCCAATTACTGGAGAGGCATTAGGAAACTTACAATTATGGCAGAAGTGGAAGCAGTCACAATTTATATGGTGACAGGTAAGAGAACATGTTTGGAAAGTGAAGAAAGAAGAGCCAGTTATAGAATCATCAGATCTCATGAGAACTGACTGGCTATCATGAGAACAGCATAGGGGAAACCACCTCCTCGATGCAATCACCACTTATCAGATATCTCCCTCAATACCTGGGAATTACAATTCAAGGTGAGATTTGGGTGGGGACACAAAGCCTAACTATATGAGTCTGCTCCAACCCCTCCCACATCTCATCTCCTTACATTTCAAAATGAATTATGCTTTCCTAACCATTCCCCACAGTCTTAACTCACATCAGCATTAACTCAAAAGTCCACAGGCCATAGTCGCATCTGACACAAGGCAAGTCCCTTCTCCTAACAGCCAATAAAATCAAAAGCAAGTTAGTTACTTCCAAGATGCAATGTCAGTACAGATACTGGATAAATTCTTTCATACCAAACAGGAGAAATTGGCCAAAACAAAAGGCCTCAGGCCCCATGCAATCCTGCAATCTAGCAGGACAGTCAAATTTTAAAGCTCCAAAATAATCGCCTTTGACTCCATGTCTCACATCCAGACACACTGATGCAAGCGGTTGGTTCTTATGGTCTTGAACAGCTACATCCATGTGGCTTTGCCGAGTACAGCCCCCCTCCTGACTGTTTATGTGAGTCTCTGTGGCTTTTCCAGGAACACAAGGCAAGCTGTTGGTCGATCTACAATTCTGGGTTCTGGAGCTCTGTGGCTCTCTTCTCACAGCTCCACTAGGCAGTGTTCCAGTTGGGGAATCTGTGTGGGAGCTTCAACCTCATCTTTCCCCTTTGCACTCCCCTAGGAGAGGTTTTCCATGAAGGCTTCACCTCTGCAGCAAACATCAGCCTGGACATCCAGGTGTTTCCATACATTTTCTGAAATCTAGGCCATGGTTCACAAATTTAAATAATCTACTTCTGTGCACCTGCAGGCCCAGCACCATGTGAAAGCTGCTAAGTCACGGGGCTTTCAGTCTCTGAAGCAGTGGTATGAGCTGTACATTGGCTCCGTTTAGACATGGCTGGGTTGCAGGATACCAAGTCGTGAGGCTGCACAGAGCAGCAGTGGGGCCCTAGGCCCTGCACACAAAACAATGTTTTTCTCTTAGTCCTTTGGTCTGTGATGGGAGGGGCTGCTCTGAAGGTCTCTAACATGCCCTGGAGATTTTTTCGTCATTGTCTTTTGGCTCCTCGTTACTTATGCAAATTTCTGCAGCTAGTTTGAATTTCTCCTCAGAAAATGGGTTTTTCTTTGCTACTGCATTGTCAGGCTGCAAATTGTTTAAACTTTTTCCTCACTTTTCTATTAAACATAAGTTCCAATTTTCTACCATCTTTCTCAAGTTCAAAGTTCTACAGATCTCTAGTGCAAGGCAAAAATGCTGTCAGTCTGTGTTAAAGAATAGCATGAGTGATGTTTACTCCAGTTCCCAATAAGTTCCTCATCTCCATCTGAGAGGACCTCAACCTATACTTCATTGTTCACATCGCTATCAGCATTTGGGTCAAAACCATTCAACAAGTCTCTAGGATGCTCCAACCTTTCCCACATCTTCCTGTCTTCTTCTGAGCCCTCCAAACGCTTCTACCTCTGCTTGTTACCCTGTTTCAAAGTTACTTTCACATTTTTGAGCATCTGTATAGCAGTGCCCCACTCTCTGCAGCACCAATTTACACAGTCTGTTTTCACACTGCTGTAATGAAATACCCAAGACTGGGTAATTTATAAATAAAAGAGGTTTAATTGGTTCACAGTTCTAAATGGCTGGGGAGGCCTCGAGAAACTTATAATTATGGTGGAAGTGGAAGCAGGCATGGCTTACATGGCAGCAGGCAAGAGAGAGTGTGGCACACAAAGAGGGAAAAGCCCCTTATTAAACCATCAGATCTCATGAGAATTCATTCACTATCACAAGAACAGCATGAGAGAAACTGCCCATGATCCAATCACCTCCTACCAGGTCTCTCCCTCAACATCTTGGAATTATTTGAGATGCGATTTGGGTGGGGACACAGAGCGCCACCATAATGATATTACCACATCATTATCAAGTATTACATATTCTACCTGATTGTATATGCTATTATTTTGTATGAATGGCAGTGCAGTGAGTTTCTTTGCACAAGCATCACCACAAACATGTAACACATTGTGTTATGAAATTGTGAGGACTATAATGTCACTAGGCTACAAGAATTTTTTAGATTCATTATAATCTTATAGAACCACCATTGTATATGCAATCAGTTGTTGGCAAAAGTGTTATGTGGCACAAGAATGTAGTTGAAATTAACTCAGAAAATGTTGATTTTGACTTTAAAGAGAGCTATTGCGAAAGAAGAGGTAAGACAGTAGAATTGTGTCCAAAAACTGAGAAAGTACTTAATTTTGGAAATTATATAATTTATATCACAATTTTACATGTAAGTGGTTTACCATAATTAAATAACCTAGTGTATGACTAGTCAGTAAATGCTAATTACTTGTTTTAACTCCCTTAAATACATTACTAGTCATTCCATAAATGATAAAACTTTTCAAACTAACTTAGAAGCCTTCAGT
Organism: Cacajao melanocephalus; assembly: GCA_963573385.1. Lineage (NCBI taxonomy): Eukaryota > Metazoa > Chordata > Mammalia > Primates > Pitheciidae > Cacajao > Cacajao melanocephalus. Next base: position 65,352 of record CAUYLG010049963.1, on the reverse strand, counting down.
GAAACAATGGCATGACTTTGTTTTGGAATGAATAGTCTTTTTGGTGGGCAAGTGTTGAAAATCTCACGACTATTATTACTACAGTTTTTGATTTGCGGGGGAAGGAAATGTTTCAGTTTTGGCATAATGCTTGTTGTATAGTGCTGAATGCATTTTTATTAACTGTGTCAGTTAATCAATAAAAACTTATTTATAACTTAAAATGACTTTTTGGAGCACAATTCAAAAATTGTCTCACCTCAATATGAAATTAAGTTTGTCTATGAAATATCTGTTTGACCCAGACAAAGGAATTTAAAGAGAGAATCATAATAATCTTATGGAAGACTTTATCAAATGTTTTTTCTTTTTGTCTTTGAAGGAAAATTTTTGATTATAATGATGAAAATTAGACACCAAGTAGATCTCTGTAGTATGATGAGCTTTATTTTGCCATACAGTCATCACTTTGCCTGAAGACAGGTTAAGTTTGATACTTGAATTTGGCTAAGTTTGAAGATAAAAAGAATTTTGTACTCATCCAGAATATTTGAGGACAAAATAAATTATATCAAATTTTTTCTTTTGAATTTTTAATTTGAAATATTCATTTTATACATCAAAGAAATTCAATATTCTATTTCTAAAGTAGAATATTTTTACTTCATTGATTAACATTTTAGAATTCTTATTTGATACCTGGACATCATGTTTTATATTTTATGCTTTCCTTTTTTCTCATCTGCACCTACAATGTGTGACTAAACATGCATTCATTATCACATAACTTATACCAAAGAAAGGTCATAATGAAGGTGTCTCAGCATTGCCGTATGGTTAAATTGACCTCATTGTCATTCCATGCTCATAAGTGTCCAATAAATTGCCATATTTAGAAATATGTAAAGATGAAATACTCAATTGTGTTGGCATCTTCACAGCTGTTCTACTTCTTTTTGGCAGATTCACTGCCTCTTGGCTAAGTCACAACGAAACAGATTTAAGAGCATATAATGGTACAATATCTTCATTAACTAAGAGATAGAGATGTAAATAGAGTCAGTATCAAAACACTAACTTCAACTTTACATTTTATATCTAAAGATCATATAACTAAAAAGTCAAAACCAAATAAAACATTTCTTCCCTGAAATATATCCATGTTCCAAAAGTGGAAAAGTTTCAGCTTATTAATTGTCAATTCCAACCCCCACTTACAGAACAAATATATTGAGCCATTAATTCTTTTATCAACAACTAAAATTCCCACTGTGCTAAAGATTGAATTTTTAAAGCAGTGGAGAGAACAGCATTTAGCACTGGCAGCTAGTGGTATTATTCAGAGGCCATACAGAGGGGTTTTATTAATCATCATTTAGTTTTTAACCTGCATCCCACAAGGATATGTTTCTTCAGTCATATAAGTGTGTGATGTAAAATGAATTTCTGTTATGATAATCCAATGAGGAATATTATTCTCGTAAATGAAATGAACATGCATTAATTCTAAGTATCTATTCTGTATATTCTCTTGGAACAGGCCCTGATATTTTATTCTCTGGTAGGTCAGAAGAGCCTTGTGAGTTTTCTAAAGCTCTCTCAGTAAGTTCAGGCAGGTTGACTCTCAGACTAGAATTCACTAGTCTACATCTAGGAACTAAAATATAGCAATCAGGTTCAGTAAAATTCATAGTAGTAAGTTCAAGCCTAATTTTTTCTTCTTTTAGTAAATTTTAAATGGGCTCCATATGTACTTTAAAGTGTTTTTTTTTTTTCCCAATTATGTGAAGAATGTCATTGGTAACTTGATGGGGATAGCATTGAACCTATAAATTGCTTTGGGCAGCATGGCCATTTTCAGGATATTGATTCTTCTTAACCATGAGCATGCAATGTTTTTCCATCTGTTTGTGTTCTCTCTTATTTCCTTGAGCAGTGGTTTTTAGTTCTCCTTGAAGAGGTCCTTCACATCCCTCGTTAGTTGTATTCCTAGGTATTCTATTCTCTTTGTAGCAATTGTGAATGGGAGTTCATTCATGATTTGGCTCTCTGTTTGTCTGTCATTGGTGTATAGGAACGCTTGCGATTTTTGCACATTTATTTTGTATCCTGAGACTTTGCTGAAGTTGCTTATCAGCTTAAGGAGATTTTAGGCTGAGACGATGGGGTTTTCTAAATATACAATCATGTCATCTGCAAAGAGGGACAATTTGATGTCCTCTCTTCCTATTTGAATAGACTTTATTTCTTTCTCTTGGATGATAGCCCTAGCCAGAACTTGCAATTCTATGTTGAATAGGAGTGGTCAGAGAGGGCATCCTTGTCTTGTGCCAGTTTTCAAAGGGAATGCTTCTATATTTTACCCATTCAGTATGATACTGGCTGTGGGTTTGTCATAAATGGCTCTTACTATTTTGAGATACAATCCATTGATACCTAGTTTATTGAGAGGTTTTAGCATAAAGTGCTGCTGAATTTTGTTGAAGGCCTTCTCTGCATCTATTGAGATAATCGTGGTTTTTGTCTTTGGTTCTGTTTATGTGATGAATTACATTTATAGATTTGCAGATGTTGAACTAGTCTTTCATCCCTGAGATAAAGCCTACCTGATCATGATGGATAAGCTTTTTGATGTGCTGTTGAATTTGTTTTGCCAGTATTTTATTGAAGATTTTTACATCAATGTTCAACATGAATATTGGTCTGAAATTTTCTTTTTTAGTTCTGTCTCTGCCAGATTTTGGTATCAGGATAATGTTGGTCTCCTGTACCTCTGGTAGAATTCGGCTGTGAACCCATCTGGTCCTGGACTTTTTTTGGTTTGTAGGCTATTAATTGCTGCCTCAACTTCAGAGCTTGTTATTGGTCTATTCAGGAATTCAGCTTCTTCCTGGTTTAGACTTTGGAGGGTGTAGGTGTCCAGGAATTTATCCATTTCTTCTGGATTTACTGGTTTATTTACATAGTGGGGTTTGTAGTAATCTCTGATGGTAGTTTGTATTTCTGTGGGATTGGTGATGATATCCCCTTTATCATTTTTTATTGCATCTATTTGATGCTTCTCTCTTTTCTTTTACATTAGTTTGGCTAGTGGTCTATTTTGTTGATCTTTTAAAAGAAACAACTCCTGGATTTATTGATTTTTAAGGGTTTTTTGTGTCTCTATCTTTTTCATTTCTGCTTTGATCTTAGTTATTTCTTTTCTTCTTTTATCTTTTGGATATGGTTGATCTTGCTCTTCTAGTTCTTTCAATCGTGGCATTAGGGTGTCACTTTTATATCTTTCCTCACTTCTCTGGTGGGCAATTATTGCTATAAAATTCCCTCTGACTCGTTCTTGTTGGTTTTAAAGAACATCTTTATTTCTGCCTTCATTTTATTATTTATCCAGTAGCCATTCAGGAGCAGGTTGTTTAGTTTCCATGTAGTTGTGCAGTTTTGAGTTAGTTTCTTAATTCTGAGTTCCAATTTGAATGTACTGTGGTCTGAGAGACTGTTATGATTTCCATTTGGTTGCATTTTCTAAGGAATGTTTTGCTTCCAGTTATGTGGTCAATTATAGAATAAGTGCAATGTGGTGCTGAGAAGTATGTATATTCTGTGGTTTTGGGGTGGAGAGTTCTGTAGATGTCTATTAGGTCTGCTTGGTCCAAATCTGAGTTCAAGTCCTGATATCCTTGTTAATTTTCTGTCTCCTTGATCTGTCTAGTATTGGCAGTGGGGTGTTAAAGTCTTCCACTTTTATTGTGTGGGAGTCTAAGTGTCTTTGTAGGTTATTAAGAACTTGCTTTACGTATCTGGGTGCTCCTGTATTGGGTGCATATATATTTAGGATAGTTAGCTCTTCAACTATTAAAGAGATTAATAGTTGTATTAATCTCTTTACAATTATGTAACATCCTTAATGGTCTCTTTTGACCTTTGTTAGTTTAGAGTCTGTTTTATCAGAGATTAGGATTGCAACCGTTGCTTTTTTTTTTTTTTTTGCTCTCAATTTGCTTGATATATATTCCACATAGCCAAGACAGTCCTAAGCAAAACAAACAAACAACAACAACAACAACAACAAAACAAAGCTGGAGGCATCACGCTACCTGACTTTCAAACTATATTGCAAGGCTACTATAATCAAAACGGCATGGCAGTGGTACCAAAACAGAGATATAAATGAATGGAACAGAACAGAGGCCTCAGAAGGAATACCACACAACTACAACCAACTGATCTTTTACAGACCTGACAAAAACAAGCAATGGGAAAAGGATTCCCTAGTTAATAAATGGTGTTGGGAAAACTGGCTAGCCATATGCAGAAAGCTGAAACTGGATCCTGTCCTTACCCCTTATACAAAAGTTAACTCTAAATAGATTAAATATTTAAACATGAGGCCTAACACCATAAAAGCTCTAGAAAAAAACTCTAGGCAATACCACCCAGGACATAGGCATGGGCAAGGACTTCATGACTAAAACACCCAAAGCAATGGCAACAAAAGCCAAAATAGACAAGTGGGATCTAATTAAACTTAAGAGCTTCTGCACTGCAAAAGAAACTATCAATAGAGTGAATCGGCAACCAACAGAATGGGAAATATTTTTGCAATCTACCCATTAGACAAAGAGCTAACATCCAGAATCTATGGAGAACTTACACAAATTTACAAGAAAAAAAAAAACCCATCAAAAAGTGGGCAACGAATATTAACAGACTCTTTTCAAAAGAATACATTTATGCAGGCAATAATCATATGAAAAAAAAGCTCATCATAACTGGTCAGTAGAGAAATGCAAATCGAAACCACATTGACATACCAACTCACGCCAGTTAGAATAGCAATCATTAAAAAATCTGGAGACAACAGATGCTGGCTAGGATGTGGAAAATAGGAACACTTTTACACTGTTGGGAGTGTAAATTAGTTCAACCATTGTGGAAGCCAGTGTGGCAATTCCTCAAGAATCTATCACTAGAAATACCATTTGACCCAGCAATCCCATTACTGGGAATATACCCAAAGAATTAGAAATCATTCTATTATAAAGACACATGCACATGTATGTTTATTTCAGCACTGTTCACAATAGCAAAGACTTGGAACCAACCCAATGCCCATCAGTGATAGACTGGATAAAGAAAATGTGGCACATATACACCGTGGAATACTATGCAGCCATAAAAAACTAGGAGTTCATGTCCTTTGCAGGGACGTGGATGAAACTGGAAACCATCATTCTCAGCAAACTGACACAAGAACAGAAAACCAAATGCCATATGTTCTCACTCACAAGTGGGTGCTGAACAATGAGAACACACAGACACAGGGAGGCAAACATCACCTATTGGAGCATGGGTGGTGGGGGTTAGGGGAGGAAAAGCAGGTGGTGGGGGGATTGGGGAGGGATAGTATTAGGAGAAATACCTAATGTAGATTTCTGGGCCATGGATAGAGTAACCCCCAACCCTTGGCAAGTGTATACCTATGTTACAAACCTGCAAGATCTGCACATGTACCTCAGAACTTACAGTATAATAAATAAATGAAAAAAAATTTAATTGGGCTTTGTACTTGACCTAAAGAAGCATAGTTTTTATATTTGTGTTTGTGTGTCTGTGTGTGTGTGTATGATGTAAACTTTAATATTCACACCAATCACATAAAAATCTTATTTAAATGCAGATTTTGATTCAGAAGTTCTGACTGGACCAGAGTTTCTGCATTTCATACCATCTCTCAAGCCTTTCCACCAATCTCTCGTTGTGTATAAGGGACTTAGAAGCCCTTCTGATTCAGTTGAGAACACAAAGTCCTTAACAAATTAATGTGTACATAATGTGGTAAGTTTTCTTAAAGAATTGAGAATTAAGAGTTTAAAACATATCACAGACAGAGAAATCAAATTTTACGTTTTAAAAAAGATTTTGTCATTTTTATCAGAAGGAATAATAAATAAAGACAGTGGCTCATAAAAACTCACGGTATAATATGTTTTCTGTGAGAACTGATAAACTGGAAGAATACTGGTAGAATAGTTTAGGTCCAGATTGTAAGAGCCAAATTAACACAATTGCTTTTATACCCTCTGAATTGCATAGACAAAATAGGTTAATGAAAAGTAGACTAATATTATTGCTCTTTTCTTGGTAAATAATTCTAGTAGTCATTTTTAGGATTGATTAAGAGGGAAGTCTGGTGAAAATGAAGCAAGATAAACACTTAAAACAATTCAGGGCAGGCACTGTGGCTGACGCCTGTAATCCCAGCACTTTGGGAGGCCGAGGCAGGCAGATCATGAGGTCAAAATATCAAGACCTTCCTGGCCAACATGGTGAAACACAACACTACTAAAAAAATAAAAATTAAAAAATTAGCTGGGTGTGGTGGCTGGGTGTAGTAGCTTTACTGTAGTCCCAGCTACTTGGGAGGCTGAGGCAGGAGAATCGCTTGAACCCAGGAGGCAGAGGTTGCTGTGAGCCAAAATCACACTACTGCACTCCAGGCTGGAGACAGAGCGAGACTCCATCTCAAAAATAAAATAAAATAAAATAAAATAAAATAAAATAAAATAAAATAAAATAATTCAAATGAGCAAAGATAATAGTGTACATTTAGGGGTGTGAAGGCTAGAAAAAAGTGAAAAAAAGTGGCCAATTTTCAGAGATATTACCAGACTTTATTAATAGTAACTAGTGATTGATTTGGCATGGGAAACAGAGAGAGAGAGAGAGAGAGTAATGAATTATGACACCAAATTTTCTATTTTAAGAATCAAAGTTAAATAACTACAGCATTAAACATGATTGTATATCAAAATTTTTGTTCTTATAAAAATACAGCTATGACTATTGATACATTCAGTAACTATTTTACCTCTGTTATGTAAAAGTTAATAGTTATTAGTTTACATAATACAGATCTGACTGCCTTTTGTGTTTTTAAAACTATTCTCATCAAAATTTTTTTTTATTTCTTCTAAAAAAAAATACAGAATACAAGCTACAGAATGTGCAGACCTGATACATAGGTATATGTGTGCCAAGATGGTTTGCTGCACCTGTTAACCCGTTCTCTAAGTTCCCTCCCCTCACTTAACTCCCAGCAGTCCTTGGTGTGTGTTGTTTTCCTCTCTGTGTCCATATATTCTCAATATTCAACTCCTACTTACGAGTGAGAACGTGTGGTTTTTGGTTTTCTGTTCCTGTGTTAGTTTGCTGAGAATGATGGCTTCCAGCTTTATCCATGTCCCTGCAAAGGACATGATCTCATTCCTTTTTATGGCTGCCTAGTATTCCATGGTGTTATGTACCACCATTTCTTTATCCAGTCTATCATTGATGGGCATTTGGTTTGGTTCCATGTCTTTGCTATTGTGAATAGTACTACGATATACATATGTGTGTGTGTGTCTTTATAGTAGAATGATATATATTCCTTTGGATGTATACCCAGTAATGGGATTGCTAGGTGAAATGGTATTTCTGGTTCTAGATCCTTGAGGGACTGCCATACTGTCTTCCACAATGTTTGAACTAATTTACATACCCACCAATGTTTAATGTTTAAAAACAGAAATGATTTCCATTGGCTTCAGAATTTTAAAGAACATTTCCTTCAATGTGATAATTGGAAAACAGAATATTGAAAAAATTTTTTTTGGTTTTATGTGCTACTTGTCAATCCTTTTTTCCTGCTCTTGTGGTAGTTTTATTTTTGATAAAACTGAAAAACTTTCTGATATAGTTGGACAGATTCCAATTTTACTGGACTCTGTAACTACATGTTCAGCAATAAGTGAGAACTTTGTCAGAAACTTAACATACATTTTTGTAGGCATATGGATGATAAGGGAGTTTATGATTTTTATAGATAATAACTAAGATTAAAATATGAAATACAATTTAAAATGAGAAAACTGCTATATATTGCTATTTTCTTTAAGAGAAATAAAACTGTATAAGCCTTTATTATATACTTTCTGAGCTCAGCTGTAGTTTATAGCAATCTGAAGGGTAAAATATTTTGCACAAATAATGAGGATAAATATAAAACATGCTTTTCAGTAGTATCCTGCAATATTTACAATAGCTAACAGCGTGACTTTCAGAAACGTGAGCATGTAATAGTAATTTGTCATTTTTCTCCAAGTTCGTTGACATTGTCAAGGCATATTTAACTCAGCAGGAGAATTTAAATTTTATACTTGGTGAATTCATGAAGCATTCTTTTCACTCTGAGATTTCAGCTAAAAACACCCTTTTCAATTCTTTCAATAAATTACCATCTATTCACTTCTCATGGCTTCATTAGAATGTTCAGTTGCAAGTAATCAAAACACCACCTGCGTTCAAACTATGTTTATATAAAAGTTTACTTCTAATTTGTAATTTGGATAACGGCTGAAGAAATGCTTATGAATATAATCTCTGTGGTCAAGCAGAGTTAGAGAATTTTTTTGGAGTCCTGCGCAGTATAACATAATCTATTTTATCAGTGTGTTAGATTTTAATTGGCTGTGTTGTATTAACTACTATTACCACTGGGGGAGAAATATTTTAAAAATTAAAACAAAGTGAAATAATGTCATTTGAAAACTAATAACTCACAGAAAAACAAACGATTTGTTTAGTAGGAACTGTGTGCTTCTATCAGTTTTACTCTAACTCCACTTGGATGGATCACATACTCTCAAACTGAATACACACTGTATCGTACAGTAATTTTCCTCTACCTACCAACCCCAGCCCTAAACAAGATCTCAACATTCCTGTGAATTATAATGCAGTCTTCTAATTCATGCACACGATGGCTTCTGAAAACATCTTTTATTACATCATTTTCTTAATGTTCATAATGCTAATACCATTTATTAAATACATACAATAGCCAGGTGCCATGCTACATAACAGAGGTATTATTCCTTGTATTTATTTATTTATTTATTATTTTTTGATATGGGGTCTTGCTCTGTCACCTAGGCTGGAGTGCAGCGGAGCAATCTCACATCACTGTGAGCCATGCCTCCCAGATTCAAGCGGTTCTCCAGCCCCAGTCTCCCAAGTAGCTAAAACAATAGGCTTGTGCCACCTCGTCCAGCTAATTTTTGTATTTTTATTAAAAACCAGGTTTCACTATGTTGGCCAGGCTGGTCTTGAACTCCTAATCTTGAGTTATCCAGTTGCCTCTGTCTCCCAAAGTGGTGGAATTATAGGTGTGCTTGGCCCCCTGTAATAATTTGAATAGGCATTATTACATCCATAGTATGTCATCTACATTATATATAGAAGGAATCACACTTCAGTTGGTTATTTACTTTGCCTTATCAAGGCACCCAGCAGGGAATGCAGAAGCTAAAACTTGAACCACTTATTTTCACAACATTACATTGTTTTTAGTCTCTTATATTTAAACTTTCAGAATATGTGTTCAAATGGTATCTTGCTTTATTCTAGTATGATTCTTGGGCTCACTTTCCTTTTTCTATTTACTCTTCATGTACTTGGATCCAGAGTCCTAACAGTTTACAGTTAATATGCTTCTGTGCCTGCTGTAAGATATCCTATCTACTTCCACCTTTGTCCACTTTTTCATTCTGTTAGAATGGTGATCATTAAAAAATCAGGAGACCGCAGATGCTGGAGAGGATGTGGAGAAGTAGGAGCATTTCTACACTGTTGGTGGGAGTGTAAATTAGTTCGACTATGGTGGAAGACTGTGTGGTGATTCCTCAAGGATCTAGAACTAGAAACACTATTTGACCCAGCTATCCCATTACTGGGTATATACCCAAAGGATTATAAATCATTCTATTATAAAGATACATGTACACATATGCTTATATCAGCACTGTTCACAATAGCAAAGACTTGGAACCAATCCAACTGCTCATCAATGATTGACTGGATAAAGAAGATGTGTCACATATATACATAGAATACTATGCAGCAGTAAAAAAGGATGAGTTCATGTCGTTTGCAGGGACATGGATGAAGCTGGAAACCATCATTCTCAGCAAACTAACACAGGAATATAAAAATCAAACACAATATGTTCACATTCATATGTGAGTGTTGAACAATAAGAACACATGGACACAGGGAGAAGAACATCACACAGGTTCGGGGGTTAGGGGAGAGATAGCAGGGTTTAGTGGGGATAGGGGAGGGATAGCATTAGGAGAAATAGCTAATGTGGATGATGGGGTGATGTATGCAGCAAACCACCATGGCACGTGTATACCCTTCTAACAAACTTGCACGTTCTGCACATGTACCCCAGAACTTAAAGTATAATTAAAAAAATAAATAAATAAAATAAATAAAAGTTTTTTTGGCTATTGTGAATAGTGCTGCAATAGCATAGAAGCACAATATATCTTTTATATACTGATATACTGTTTTTCTTTCTTTTGAGCATATGTCTAGCAGTGGGATTGCTGGATTATATGGTAGCTCTATTTTTAGTTTTCTGAAAAACCTCCAAACTCTTCTCCATAAAGGCTGTACTAATTTACATTCCCAACAACAGTGTACAAGGGTTCCCTTTTCTCCACACCCTCGTCTGCATTTGTCACTGCCTGTCATTTGGATAAAAGCCATTTTAAATGGGGAGAGAATATCTCATTGTAGTTTTGATTTCCATCTGTCTGATGGTCAATGATAGTGAGCACCTTTTTATATGCCAGGTTGCCATTTGTGTCTTCTTTTGAGAAATGCATATTCAAATGATTTTACAAATTTTCATTATTAAAATTTTTCCTATAGAGTTGTTTGAGCTCCTTATGTATTCTGATCATTAATATCTTGTCAGAATGGGTAACTTGTGTATATTTTTTTCCCTTTCTGTGGAGTGTCTCATCATTGTTAATTGTGTCCTTTTCTGTGCTGAAGCTTTTTAACTTGATGCAATCTCTTTTGTCCATTTCTGCTTTGGTTTTCTGTGCTTGTGAGGCGTTGCTCAGGAAATCTTCACCTAGATCACTGTTCTGGAAAGTGGTCTTTCCCTAAAGACCACTATAACCTTTCCCAAAAGGTTTCTTATAGTAATTTTACAGTATGAGGTCTTAGGTTTATGTATTTAATCCCTTTTGACTTGATTTTTTTATTATTGCAAGAGATAGGGGATTCATTTCATTATTTTCCATATGGATATACCGTTTTCCCAGCACCATTTATTGAAGAGATTGTTTTTTTCTCAATGCATGGAGTTATTTCTGAGTTCTCTGTTCTGCTCCACTGGTCTATGTGTCTGCTTTTATGCCAGGACCATGTTGCTTTGGTTACTGTAGTTCTGCAGTCAGGTAATGTGATTGCTCCAGATTTATTCTTTTTGCTGAGACAGATCTTCCTGTGTTTGGCCTTTTGTGGCTCCATATACGTTTATTTATTTATTTATTTATTTATTTATTTATTTATTTATTTATTTATTTTTGGCTATTTCTGTGAAGACTCTCATTAGTATTTTGGTAGAGGTTGCATTGTATCTGTAGATTGCTTTCGGTAGTGTAGACATTTTCGCAATATTGATTCTTTCTATACATTAACGTGGACTGTTTCTCCATTTTTTGTGCACTCTTCAGTTTCTTGCATCAAAGTTTTGTGGTTTTTATTGTGGAGACCTTTTACTTCTTTAATTAAGTTTATTCCCAGATATTTTATTTGTAGCCATTGTAAATGAAGTTTTTAAAATTTAGTCAGATTTTTCACTGTTAGCCTATAGAAATTCTACTGATTTATGTATGTCGATTTTTTATTTTTTTAAACTGGGAGATATTTTTGACCACTTTGATCTTGTTACTTCTATTGGTATACTCAGGTTATTTTATTTCTTCATGGTGTAACCTTGGTACATTGTATGTGACTAGGAATTTGTCTATTTTGTCTAGGTTTGCTGATTTATCAAAATACAGTTGTTCATAGTATCCTCTAATAAACCTTTAAGTTTCTGTGGCATTGGTTGTAATATCTCCTTTTTTATTTCTGATTTTTATGAATTTGGGTTTTCCATCTTTTTTTATTTTTTCGGTTTGGCTAAAGATATGTCAATTTTGTTTATCTTTTCATAAAAACATAATTTTGTTTATCTTTTTATTTCATTGATCTCATGTATTGTAATTTTAAAATTTTGATTTTATTTCTGCTGTAATCTTTACTGTTTCTTTTCTTCTAACATTGTGTTTAGTTTTCTTTCACTTTTCTAGTTGCATTGTTAGATGGATTATTAGGTTATTCAAAGTTTTTCTACACTTTTAGATGTAGGTAATTATAGCTATACACTTTCATCTTAGTACTGGTTTTTCTGTATTCCACAGGCTTTTGCTATATTCCATAAGTAGTTCATAGGTATTTTTGTTTGTTTGTTTTTATTATCATTAGTTTCAAACATGTTAAATTTGTATTCTAATTTCCTCATTGGCCCACTATCATTCATGAACTTATTATTTAATTTCCATGTGTTTGTATATTTTCAAACTTACTTTGTTATTAATTTCTAGCCTTCTTATGTTGTTGCCAGATAAGATACTGAATGTGATTTTATTATTTTTTCTCTTTTGTTTGGTGGTTTAACATATTGGCTATCTTTCAGAATGATTCATGTGCTTAGGAGAAGAATGTGTATTTTGCAGCTAATAGTAAAATGTTCTGCAAATATTCCTTAGGTCCATTTGTTCTTCAGTGTAGATTAAGTCCCATGTGTCTTTGTTGATTTTCTGTCTGGATGTTCTGTACCTGCTGAAACTGGGGTGTTGAAATCTACAGCTATTATTGTATTGGTATCTAACTCTCTCTTTAGCTCTATTAATACTTGTTTTGTGTATTTGAGTGCTCCAACATTGAGTGCATACATACTTAAAATTGTTATATTATCTTGCTGAATTCATCACTTTATAATTATACAATAACCTTTTTTTCCTTTATATATTTTTTCTTGAAATCTATTTTGTCTGATATAAGTACACATACTCCTGTCTCCTTGTTATTTTTTTTATCTGTGTAATCACTCGATGTCTTTTGATTAGAGAGTTTAGTCTATTTACGTCATTGTTATTGATAAGAGGACTTCCACTATTTTGTGATTTGTTTTCTGGGTGTTTTGTGGTCTCCTCATCCCATTTTTCTTTCTGCCTTTCTATTAGTAAAGTATTAATACTTTAACCTCTATCTCCAGTTCCTCTTTCAGGCAAGTGCCTCTTAGATTTGCCCTGTGGAGGCTATTTTCTAGAAAGTAGGCATGTTTCATTCTTTTTACTTCTTTATTCTTTCACTTCTCCTTACTACTTTTGTTTCCTCTTACTATGTATTTTCCATCAGCCTATCTTCAAGCTCACTAATTCTTTCTTCTTCTTGGTAAAATCTGCTTCAGCTAAAAACTTTGAGCTTGATTCTTTTAAATTATTTTAATCTCTTCGTTAAATTTATCTGAAGTATTCTGAATTCCTTCTCTGTATTACCTTGGATTTCATTTAGCTTCCTCAAATCAGCTATTTTGAGTTATCTGTCTGAAATGTCACATATTTCTGGCACACCCCCTGGATTTTGTCGTTTGTGCATTATTAAATTCATATGATGAGATCATGTTTTTCTGGATGGTCTTGATGCTTTTGGATGTTTGCTGGTGTCTGGGAATTGAAGAGTTAGGTATTACTTGCAGTGTTCACAGTCTGGAGTTGTTTGGACCCATTCTTCTTGGGAAGGCTTTCTGATATTTGAAAGGACTTCAGTGGTTGATTTCAGTTATTAGTCACTACAGACTCTTTGCTTTAGTTTTTACCCCAAGCCTGGTACTGTTGTATTTCAGATTCATAGAAATACTACCAAGGTGGTCTTGGTTAGAATCTGGAAGAATTCTCTTGATTAACATGCAAAGACTCTTGTTCTCTTTCCTTACTTACTTTTTCCCAGACAGATTTACTGCGTGTGCTGAGCTGTCCAGAGCTGGGAGTGGGTAGCACAACCACTCTTGTGGCCATCACCACTAGGACTGTTGCCAGGCCTAAAGCCAGCACAGCACTGGGTCATGCCTCATGTTCACAGTAACCACTGCCTGGCTACTGCCTATGTTTACTCAAATTCTAAAGGCTCTACAATCAACAAGTGGCTAAATAAACCACTCTTTTGTCCTCCATTTAGTATGACAAGATCCCCCCAGGCTGGAGGGTCTGAAAATGCTGTCCAGTGGCCAGGCTTGGAGTCAAAAACCTTAGAAATCTACCTGGTGCTCTATACTACTGCAGCTAAGCTGGCCTTCAAGCCACAAGACAAAGTTCTTCCCACTAATTCCTCCCGTTTCCTTAAGCAGACAAGTCTCTCCTGTGATCACCACACTCAAGACCTACAGTAAGTACTGTCTGGCTACTGCCCCTGTTCACTCAAGGCCCAGTGATTCTTTAGTCAGTTTATGGTTAATGCTGTCAGTCATGATTCTCTCCCTTTAGTGAATTTGGCTTTCCTCTGGCCCAGGGTAGGTCTAGAAATGCCATACAGAAGCAAAGGCCTGGAATCAAGGACCCCAGGAGCTTGCTTGGTGCTCAAACACACTGTGGCAGAGCTGGTACTCAAACCACAGGACAAAATTCACTTTACTCCACCCTCTCCTTCCCTGTATCAGAAAGAGTCTTTTCCTGAAGTCATCACAGCTAGGAATATGCTGGATCACCACTGAAACCAGCACTGCCCTGAGTCCTACCAAAGGTCCATAACCAGTACTGCCTGGCAACTACTGCTGATCATTGATGGCCTACAGGCTCTGTACTCATCAGGTAATCAATTCTGCCAGGACTAAGTTCTTCCCTTGAAAGCAATGGGTTCCCTTCTGGTCTAGGGTGTGTTTAAAAATGTTGTCCAGGAGGTGGGGTTCGGATAGGTATCTCAGGACTCTCTCTGGTACCCTATTCTACTGTGGCTAAGCTTGTATCTAACTTGCAAGAAAAAATCCTCTTTAATCTCCCCTGTCCTTTTCTCTTCCCTCCTCTCTTCTCAAGTAGATAGAATGAGTCTCTCCTGGAACTATGAGCTCCACTGCCTGAAGTTGGAGATGTGATGCAAGCACTTCCTTGTCTGCTCTGGTTGGTATCTCGCTTGGTCATGTGTACCCTAAGTCTACTGGCACTGAGCCCAACACAGCACCAGGAATTGCCCAGGAACTGTAGTCATTGTTGCTTAGACTGCCTTTCAAATTTATTTAGAACTCCACAGCACTTTAGCTTGGGGTGGTGTGGCTTGCTGATTGATACTCAGGTTCTGACAACTAGGGAGGAGGATTCCCCTCTGCCTAGGGATGATCTAAGTGTTCCCTCCATGGTTATTGACTAAATTCTACCTCATGTTGCTTTCTACTATGATAGGGCAACATCGAGTTCCAAAGAAAAGTCCCATAATAACTGCACTCTCTCTTCCACAAATGCACATATACTGTGTCTGGATCACACAGGTGCTGCCAGGGGTGGTAGAGGGGTGGTGCAGATGATTCAAGATGGTCTTTTCTACCCAAGGCTGTCTTTTCTACCCTTTTCAGTTCCTCTTTTCTTAATATGATGTTAAAACCAGGTGCTGTGATTACTCACCTCATTTTTCGTTCTTATGAAGGTGCTTTTCTGTGTGAAGAGCGTTTCGATTTGGTGTTTCTGAAAGGCGATGATTGCTGGAGGCTTCTATTAGGCCATCTTGCTCTGCCTCCAATAGAACATTTCTATTGCTCTCAATCACCATTTTTAAATTAATTCTTATGAACTCTATATTTTCTTGACTTTTTGTAACATTTATATTCAATTTTTAATTATTTATATGGTTGTATTAGAAACTGTAATCTTGATATTTGTTTTTCTGTTTTTCAAATTTCATGTTTGTCTCCTTTTAATTGATTTTTTAAGTATTTCCTTAAACTACAGTCTTGACTGATAGTTATTTTATTTGTTTTTAGTTATTGATCAAGTATTAACAATATGATGATTATCATATTTGTCCAAGACATAGCTAAGAAGCACCAGACTTATTTTTGAAACATGAAGACTACCTTCTTTTTCTTGTTTTGTTTCTAATACTACATAAGTTGAATTTAAACAGAAACACTAATTGTGTGGTATGTGAAAAATCTCATATATATGCATATGTATGTTTATATATAAATACATATATTTGTTTATATATAAATATATATATTTAATTTAAACATACGTGCACATATAAAATGTGTATCTATTAGTTATAAAGACTTGTACTTAGAATTTATATATTATAAAAATCATATTCAAAATTGAATCATAGAATTTATTTAGTATATTTAACAAATTTTGTACCCTTCTTGTTAGCTCTGTGCTAACAAGATTTGTGAAATAGAATCTAGTGGTTGCATTCATCAGATTTGAATTTGTTCAATGCCTATAGAACATATTGCTTCAAAATTTTAGTAAGTCAATTGGCTGAATGAAACTTTAATCCTTTGAATTAAATGGGTCAAGAATTTGGAGTTGAAAATTATTTTCAGTAAGAATATCTAAGGCATTATTTTGTTGAGTTATATATTTCCTATAATCAATGTTTATAAACTACTAATCATTTCATCTGTATAATATAAAATTATTTACACATTTTTGGATGTGAATCATGAAAGATTCCATCTCCAAGAAAATTTAACAGATAATGAAATCAGATTATCTTAACCATGGTATGAAAATAAAACAGTAAGTACTGTTTGCACAATGCTTTTTAACAAGACATTATTTTGCCTATATATGCTAGCTTTATGTGCAGTATACAGTCCTTTTTGGTTTTTTTCCAGAAACAGTATCAAATATTGTTTTATGATATCCAGTAGGTCATATATTTATTATAAAGTTTTATGAAAACAAAACATTAAGAAGTAAGCCAGGTAATCAGTCAAGGAAGGTAACATCCAAGTATGTTGTGGAAAAAGAAAGCAGAAAATAAGGAAGGGAATATATGACAAAAGAGTCATTAGCTGTAACTTTGAGAAAAGCAGAAATGATGAATATGATCTCCTTATCTTTGTCCCTAAATCTTTTTTTGGGGGTGTGGGTTCTCAATGATTAGCCTTATCCATTCCCTAGCTTACGACAGAAACTAGAGAGTTGATATCTTATTGCTAGGACATATGAATTATGTCTTTTATTTCTAAATGCTGTAATTGTATACATCCACCTAGTAACCAACCCCAGTTCCAGCCATCATCATCTTGTACCAAATAATGACATATTTTTTAATGTCATTTTTCCAACAGTTATTTCCTCTAATTATCATTCTTCTTGTTCCAAATAAGTATTATTTCAAGATACTAGTAAATCTGCATGCTCTTAATATACAGCTTAATTTTTTTAGAACATCTCACAATGCTTTTATTGTATAAAAGGTATAATCTCTAAGTGACAAGAGTTCCCACATAGTATTCCTTTCCTTCCTCAGTACTCTCACATTCCAGCTCTACAAACTAACTTACAGATCTCTGAATGTTTTGTGATCTTCTCATCTCTTTGCTTTAACTGTAACTGCCCCATACCTGTGATTTGATATATCTTACCTTATTCCTCTTGTTTAGTCTAACTCCTATTTTATCTTTCTATTAAATTGTTTATCCTCCAGAAAGCCTTCAAGATAATTATACTGTGGGCTTTGAAAGCATCCTTCACTTGCCCAAAGTAATTTGCTTACATTTTATTTGTAAATTTCCACATTAGTTCCACTAAATTGTGAGTCATTTGAATATAAAAACTGTATTTACTTCATCTTGGACTAATAGCAAGAAAAGATACTTGACTAAGTGGTTGTGAAATAAATGTGTGTTGAATTAATATGCAGATAAAACATTGGGTTAATTTTCTACATTTTTCCTTGATTGTAGAAAGGAAACCTTATACAAGCAGGTAAAATAACAAAATTTTGGTTTCAGGATTATGATAGGGCTAAATGCAGCATCTGAAGATAATAATAATGAGACTAATGGGTATAATAAAATTTCTAGATGACTTAGTTATTTTTTAGCATTTAGTTCTAGTACTTTTCCTTGCCATTTTACATAGTCTGAAAGATATTGGCTTTTTTTATAAAAGCAGAAAATAGTAATTCAGCAAATACCTAAAGAATAAATATACTTTACCATACTTAAAGATAAATTATTTTCAGTATGTATTACTTAGAAAAATGTGACTTGTTTTAGGAAAAATGTTTGAATAATGTTGATTAGATATTTCTAGCCATTTGATGGTAATGTGAGCAATTAGTAAATGAACACTTTCTGAAGAGTTCATTCTGTGTTTTTATAAAATATATTTAGTACATTATAAATTATTGGAAATACTTTTACATAAATACAAACAAAATATTATTTAGGAAAATAGCTGTATAGGTTGAAATCTATTAGTTCAACATAGAGCTGCTCTGATCAATTTCACTAACAAAATAATACAATTTCTTAAGCATCTCCACATGAACTTGACATTTGAAAATTTTTTGAAAGACTTTTTATTTAATATCTTTCTGTATATTATTTTGTCTCTGATAATCTGTTGTAGTATGAGCCGAAAATGTTTAAGTGATTCTGTAAATGAATATAAAATTTGCAAGTTGGGTATATATGACACATTTCATATTTTCAAGATATAGCCAGACAGTAATTACTCACAGAACTAGTCTCTCATAAAAACATTGACATCTTGCTGTGGATTACTCATTTCACTAAATGACACAAAGTGTTCCCACTGTTAGCTCATAGTGTTTACATAACAGATGTACTTCAAAAACTTAAAATTATCTTACCTACTAAAAGAAATTTTATGTTAGAGATTGTATAACAGTTCTACAGATAATTATTAATTTTGATTATTTAATCAGAGAAATAAAAGAACTTCAGAATTGAAGAAAACATTGAATAAATAAGCTCTAATTTTTTTTTTAATCCTTGAGATTCTCTGTAATATTTAAAAATACTGTACATATGAACTTAAATGCTGGCAAGGTCCTCAAGAGCATTTTCAGCTTTTTTTACTTGAGCCTGAAAAAAATAATCGCTTTTCAAGAATTTTTATTTCTTTGTTTCTGTACTTCCCAACAGTCATACATGTGAAAGCCAATGAACTTTTGTCCTACTTTGTGTTTAGGAGAAGGCAGAAGTTTTTTATTATTTCTTATCAATTTTGAGCCCTAGATTTTCTAGTAAATACTTAGGGACCTACTATGTACCAGTAAGTAATTTTAAGATTTTATTTTTTTTAAAGAAAGAAAAAGAGAGAAAAGAAGAAAGAAAGAAAGAGTGAAAGAAAGAAAAAAAAAAGAATGTAAGAAAGAGGAAGAGAAAGAGGGAGAGAGAATGGGATTGTTGTTCTATTGCCCAAGCTAGCATGCAGTCTAAAAATGGGTATTAAAAACCTCTTTTATGCCAATAATTGTGCTTAACAAGATTTTTTTTTGTTATTAAAGCTGTTATTTTCCTCTTCTTTTTCCTATGTACATTTTTGTGTTTATAAAGCTATTTAAGCATAAACAACAAATTCTATTATCACTGAAGAATATAAATAAATTAAAAACTATTTAGAGTTACTAAACTTTCTTCTTGTTTTGGTAACTTTTCTACTATGTGTATATCTATTTATGAAATGATTTGAAAATTTCTCTAGGTTCTTGGCAAAGTTTTAAACCATCCTTAAATATTTTTATTTTATATCCAGTTTTTAAAGAGGTTTTCAATACAAATAACATATTTTATTGTTCCCTAGGTCTTATACAATGTGTAACTACAATCTTTTCTTTTTATAGCTTAGCAGTATTTCATGGTGTGTGTGTATATATATAATATATATATATTATATATATTATATATATGCCACATTTTTTAATCCACTTTTTGGTTGATGGCATTTAGGCTAGTTCCACATTTTTGCAGTTACATAGTGTTGTGCTATAAACATGTGTGCAAGTGTCTTTTACATACAATTACTTTTGTACCTCTAGGTAGATACCCAGTGGTGGGATTGCTGTATCAAATAGTAATTCTACTTTTAGTTCTTTAGGAAACTTCCGTACTTTTTTTCATAATAGTTGTACTGGTTTACATTATCACCAAAATGTAAAAATGCTTTCTTTATACCACACTCACACCAACATCTATTGTTTTATGATTTTTCAATTATGGCCATTCTTGAAGGAGCAAGGTGGTTTTGATTCGCATTCACCTGATAATTAGTGATGTTGAGCATTTTTATATGTCTGTTGGCTGTTTGTATATTTTCTTTTGAGAATTGCCTATTCATGCCCTTGGCTCACTGTTTGATGGGATTATTTGTTTTTATTTAGCTGATTTGTTTGAGTTCCTTGTAGATTCTGGACATTAATCTTCTGTTGGATGCATGGTTTGTGAATATTTTCTTCCACTCTGTGCCTTACCTGTTTACTTTGCTGATTCTTTCTGTTGTGGTGCAGAAGTGTTTTAGTTTAATTAGATCCCATTTTTTATCTTTGTTTTGCTTGTATTTGCCTTTTGGTTCTTGCTCATGAACGCTTTGACTAAGCCAATGTTTCAAAGGGTTTTTCCAGTGTTATCTTCCAGTATTTTATGTTTTCAGGTCTTAGATTTAAGTTTTTGATTCATCTTGAGTTGATTTTTGTTAGTTGAGAGCTGAGGATGCAGTTTTATTCTTCTACATGTGGCTTGCCAATGATCCCAGCACCATTTGTTGAATAGGTTGTCCTTTCCCCACTTTATGTTTGTGTATGCTTTGTCACAGATCAGTTAATTGTAAGTATTTTGCTTTATTTCTGGTTTCTCTAGTCTGTTTCATTGGTCAATATGCCTGTTTTTATACCAGTACTATGCCGTTTTGGTGAATATGGCCTTATAGAATAGTTTGAAGTCAGGTAATGTGATACCTCCAGATTTGTTCTTTTTGCTTAATCTTGCTTTGGTTATGCAGGCTCTTTCTGGGTTCTGTATAAACTTTAGAACTTTTTTTTTTCTAGTTTTGTGAAGAATAATAGTGGAAATTTTGTGAAGTATTTTGATGTCAAAATTTTGTGAAGTATTTTGATAAGAATTTCATTGAATTTGCAGAATGCTTTTGGCAGTATGGTCATTTTCACCATTAATCAATCACAGTATTGGGCCATAGTTTGTAGTTCTCCTTGAAGAGGTTCTTCGCATCCCTTGTAAATTGCATTCCTAGGTATTTTATTCTCTTTGTAGCAATTGTAAATGGGAGTTTACTTATGATTTGGCTCTCTGTCTATTATTGGTGTATAGAAATGCTGGCGGTTTTTACACATTGATTTTGTATCCTGGACTTTGCTGAAGTTGCTTATCAATGTGAGGAGATCTGGGGCTGAGATGAGAGGGTTTTCTAACTATACAATCATGTCATCTGCAAACAGAGACAATTTGACTTCCTCTCTTCCTATTTGAATACCATTTACTTCTTTTTTTTACTTAATTGCCCTCATCAGAACTTCCAATACTATGTTCAATAGGAGTGATGAGAGAGCCATCCTTGTCTTTTGCCGGTTTTCAAAGGGAATGCTTCAAGCTTTTGCCATTTCAGTATAATATTAGCTGTGGTTTTGTTATAAACAGCTTTTATTATTTTGAGTATATTCCATCAATATCTAGTTTATAGATAGTTTTTTAGCATTAGAAGGTGCTGAATTTTATTGAAGGACTTTTATACGTCTATTGAGATAATCATGCTGTTTTTGTCATTGGTTCTGTGTATATGATGGATTACGATTATTGATTTGAGTATGTTGAACCAGCCTTGCATCCCAGGGATAAAGCTTAATTGACTGTGGTGAATAAGCTTTTTGATGTGCTACAGGATTTGGTTTGCCAGTATTTTATTGAGGATGTTTGTATCAATGTTCATCAGGAATATTGGTCTGGAATTTTCCTTTTTTGTTTTGTCTCTGCCAGGTTTTGGAATCAGGATGATGCTGGCGTCATAAAATGAGTTTAGAGAGGAGGTCTTTTTTTTCTGTTTTTTGGAATGGTTTCAGAAGAAATGGTACCAGCCCCTATCTGTACTTCTGGTAGAATTTGGCTGTGAATCTTTCTGGTCCTGGGCTCTTTTTCAATGGTAGGCTATTACTGCCTCAGTTTTAGAAATTGTTACTGGTCTATTGATGGATTTGACTTCTTCCTGGATTAGTCTTGTGAGGTTGTATGTGTCCAGAAATTTATCCATTTCACCTATATTTTCTAGTTTATTTACATAGAGGTGTTTATAGTATTCTTTGATGGTCATTTGTATTTCTGTAGGATCAGTGGTAATATCCCCTTTATCATTTTTTGTGTCTATTTGATTCTTTTCTCTTTTGTTCTTTGTGATTCTTTTCTCTTTTCTTCTTTATTTGTCTACCTAGTGGTCTATCTATTTTGTTAATCTCTTCAAAAACACCAGCTCCTGGATTCATTGATTTTTTTAAAAGATTTTTTATGTCTCTATCTCCTTCAATTCTGGTGTGATCTAAGTTATTTCTTGTCTTTGACTAGCTTTTGAATTTGTTTGCTCTTGCTTCTCTAGTTCTTTTAATTGTGTTGTTAGGATGTTGATTGTAAATCCTTCACATTTTCTCCTTTGGGCATTTAGTGCTATAAATTTCCCTTTAAACACTTCTTTATATGTGTCCCAAAGATTTTGGTACATTGTTTCTTTGTTCTCATTGGTTTAAAAGAATTTCTTTATTTCTGCCTTAATTTTATTATTTACCCAGTAGTCAGTCAGGAAGAGGTGGTTCAGTTTCCATGTAGTTTTGTGGTTTTGACTGAGTTTCTTAATCCTGAGATCTAATTTGATTGCATTGTGGTCTGAGAGACTGTTTATTATGATTTCTTTTGCATTTGCTGAGGAGTTATTTACTTCCAATTGTGTCATCAATTTTAGAATAAGTGCAATATGGTGCTGAGAAGAAGGTATATTCTGTTGATTTGGGGTGGAGAGGTCTGTAGATATCTATTAGATCCACTTGATCCACAGCTGAGTTCAAGTCCCGGATATTCTTGTTAATTTTCTGTCTTGTTGATCTGTCTAATATTGACAGTGGGGTGTTAAAGTCTCACACTATTATTGGGTGGGAGTCTAAGTCTCTTTGTAGGTCTCTAAGAATTTACTTTACGAATCTAGGTACTTCTGTGTTGGGAGCATATATATTTAGGATAGGTAGTTCTTCTTGTTGCATTGATCCCTTTACCATTTGTTTGTCTTTTTTTTTTTAATCTTGGTTAGTTTAAAGTCTGTTTTATCAGAGACAAGGATTGCAACCCTTGCTCTCTTTTTTTTCCTTTCCATTTGCTTGGTAAATATTCCTCCATCCCTTTATTTTAAGCTTATGTGTGTCTTTTTACATGAGATGGGTCTCCTAAATACTGCACAACAATAGATTTAGACTCTTTATCCAATTGTCCAGTCTGTGTCTTATAATTTGGGCATTCGACCATGTACATTGAAGATTAATATTGTTTTGTATGAATTTGATCCTGTGATTATGATTCTAGATGGTTATTTTGACTATTAGTTGATGCAGTTTATTCATAGTGTTGATGGTCTTTACAATTTGGTATGTTTGTGCAGTGGCTGGTACCAGTTTTTCCTTTCCATATTTAATGCTTCCTTCAGGAGCTCTAGTAAGTCAGGTCTGGTGGTGACAAAATCTCTCATCATTTGCTTGTTTGTAAAAGAATTTATTTCTTCCTTACTTATAAAGCTTAGTTTGACTGGATATGAAATTCTGGGTTGAATGGTTAGGAAGAATCAATATCGTGAAAATGGCCATACTGCCCAAAGTAAATTATAGATTCAACACTATCCCCATCAAGCTACCAATGACCTTCTTCACAGAACTGGAAAAAAAACACCTTAAAGTTCATATGGAACCAAAAGATAGCCTGCATAGCCAAGACAATCCTAAGCAAAAAGAACAAAGCTGGAGGCATCACACTACCTGATTTCAAACTACACTACAAAGCTACAGTAATCAAAACAGCATGGTACTGATATCAAAACAGCATGATACTGATACCAAAACAGAGATGTAGACCAATGGAACAGAACAGAGGACCTGAGGGCAATGCCACAACCATCTGATCTTTGACAAACCTGACAAGAACAAACAATGGGGAAAGGATTCCCTGTTTAACAAAGGCTGTTGGGAAAACTGGCTAGCAGTGTGCAGAAAGCAGAAACTAGACCCCTTCCTGACACTTTACAGTAAAATTAACTCCAGATGGCTTAAAGACTTAAACATAAGACCTAACACCATAAGAACTCTAGAAGAAAACCTAGGCAAAACCATTCAGGACATAGGCTTAGACAAGGACTTCATGACTAAAACACCAAAAGCAATGACAACAAAAGCCAAAATAGACAAATGGGACCTAATTAAACTCCAGAGCTTCTGTACAGCAAAAGAAACAATCATTAGAGTGAACTGGCAACCAACAGAATGGGAAAAAATGTTTTGCAATATACTCATCTGACAAAAGGCTAATATCCAGAATCTACAAGGAACTAAAACAGATTTACAAGAAAAAAACAAACAAACCCATCCAAATGTGGGTGAAGGATATGAACAGACACTTTTCAAAAAAAGACATATGTGAGGCCAAAAAACAGATGAAAAAATGCTCTTCATCACTGGTCATTAGAGAAATGCAAATCAAAACTACATTGAGATACTGTCTCATGCCAGTAAGAATGGCGATCATTAAAAAATCAGGAGGCAACAGATGCTGGAGAGAATATGGAGAAATAGGAACACTTTCACACTGCTGGTGGGAGTGTAAACTAGTTCAACCATTGTGGAAGGCAGTGTGGTGATTCCTCAAGGACCTAGAAAGAGAAAGGCCATTTGGCCCAGCAATCCCATTACTCAGTATATACCCAAAGGATTATAAATCATTCTATTATAAAGACATGTGTACACATATGTTCATAGTGGCACTGTTTACAATAGCAAAGACCTGGAACCAACCCAAATGCCCATCGACAATAGACTGAACAAGGAAAATGTGGCACATATACACCATGGAATACTATGCAGCCATAAAAAATGATGAGTTTGTGTCCTTTGTGGGGACATGGATGAATCTGGAAACCATCATTCTCAGCAAACTGATACAAGAACAGAAAATCAAACACCGCATGTTCTCACTCTTAGGTGGATGATGAACAATGAGAACACATGGACACAGGGAATTTGTTGTGGGGGCATGGGAGGGACACTGGGGAGGTGGAGAGGTCAGGGAGGGATAACATTGGGAGAAATGACAGATCTAGATGATGGGGGAATGGAGGCAGCAAACCACATTGCCATGTGTGTACCTATGCAACAATCCTGCATGATCTGCACATGTACCCCAGAACCTAAAGTATAATAAATAAATAAATAAATAAATAAATAAATAAATCATAAGCCTGGGGAGGAAAAAAAGTAAATTATTTTATTTAAGGTTGAATATTGGCTTCCACTCTCTTCTGCGCTGTAGGGTTTCTACACCAAAATCTGCTGTTATTCTGATGTGTTTCCCTTTGTGGGTAACCTGATCTTTGTCTGTGGCTTCCCTTAACATTTTCCCCTTCATTTCAACCTCGGTGAATCTGATAAGTATGTGTCTTTGGGTTGCTCTTCTTGAGGAGTATCTCTGTGGTGTTATTTTTATTTCCTGAATTTGAATGTTGGCCTCTCTTGCTATGTTGGGGATGTTCTCCTGGAAAATATCCTGAAAAATGTTTTTCAACATTGTTTCATTCTCCCCGTCAATTTCAGGTACACAAATCAAACTTAGATTTGGTCTTTTCACATTGTTTCATATGTCTTGGAGGCTTTGTTGTTTCCTTTTTATTTTTTTTCTCTAATCTGGTCTTCATGCTTTATTTCATTAAGTTGATCTTCAGTCTCTGATATCCTTTCTTTCCCTCTATCTATTTGGCTATTGATACTTGTGTATGCTTCATGAATTTCTTGTGCTGTGATTTTCAGCTCCCTCAGGTCATTCATATTCTTCTTTAAACTGGTTATTCTAGTTAGTTCGTCTAGCCTGTTTTTCAGGGTTCTTAGCTTCCTTGCATTGGATTAGAACATGCTCCTTTAGCTCTGAGGAGTTTGTTATTACGCACCTTCTGCCTGCATCTGTCAGTTCATCAAACTCATTCTCTGTTGAGTTTTGTTCCACTGCTGGCAAGGAAATGTGATCCTTTGAAAGAGAAGAGGCATTTTGGCTTTTGGAATTTTCAGCCTTTTTGCACTTTTTTTTTTTTCTCATCTCTGTGGATTTATCTGCCTTTAGTCTTTGATGCTGGTGATTCTTGCATGGGAATTTTTGTGTGGACATTCTTTTTCTTGATGTTGATTCTATTCCTTTCTGTTTGTTAGTTTTTCTTCTAAGAGTCAGGCCCCTCTACTGCAGGTCTGCTCAAGTTTGCTGGAGGTCCACTCCAGACCCTGTTTGCCTGGGTATCACCAGCAGAGGCTGCAGAACAGCAAAGATTGCTGCCTGTTCCTTTCTCTGGATGCTTCATCCCAGAGGGGCACTGGTCAGATTCCAGCTGGAGCACTCCTGTATGGGGTGTCTGTGGAACCCTGCCGGGAGATGTCTCTCCATCAGGAGGACAGGGTTCAGCAATCCACTGGAGGCAGACTGTCTTTTAGTAGAGTTTCAGAACTGTGCTGGGACATCCACTGCTCTCATCAGAGCCAGTAAGCAGGGATGTTTAAATCTGCTGAAGCTGTGCCTACAGTCACTCCTTCTCCCAGGTGCTTTGTCCCTGGGAAATAAGAGATTTATCTATAAGCCACTGACTGGTGCTACTGCTGCCATTCTTTCAGACATTCACTGCCCAGAGAGGGCAGAGAGGAGGAATCTAGAGAGGCTGTGTGGCTATAGCAGCTGGCTGGCAAGATGGCCAAATAGGAACAGCTCTTGTCTGCAGCTCCCAGCGAGATCAGCACAGAAGGTGGGTAATTTCTGCATTTTCAATCGAGGTACTTGGCTCATTTCATTAGGACTGGCTAGACAGTGGGTGCAGTCCATGGAGGATAAGCCGAATCAGGGCCCTAGGCCTCAAGCACAAAACTTGGTGGCCATTTGGGCAGTCACCAGGCTATCTACAGGAGGTTTTTGGTTTTTTTTTCTTCATATCTCAGTGGCGCCTGGAATGCCATTGAGACAGAACTGTTCACTCCCCTGGGAAGGGGCTGAAGCCAGGGAGCCAAGTGGTCTAGCTCAGTGGATGCCACCCCCATGGAGCCCAGCGAGCTAAGATCCACTGGCTTGAAATTCTGGCTGCCAGCAAAGCAGTCTGAAGTCGACCTGGTATGCTTGAGCTTGGTGGGGAAAGGGTGTCAGCCATTACTGAGGCTTGAGTAGGTGGTTTTCCCCTCACCGCGTAAATGAAGCCACCAGGAAGTTTGAACTGGGCAGAACTCACTGGAGCGCAGCAAAAATAATTGTTTAACAATTAAAAAACACTGGTAGTAAGTGGAATTTTGGAAGAAATGTGACTATCGAATATGTAATAACAAAAAGGGAGAAGGAATAGAGGTTGAGGATAATTACTTGCTAGTCACTATAATTTTTGTTACTATTTTATTATCATTATTAAAATAATAAAATACAGTGTAGCTGTTTAATACTACAAAAAATTCCAAAAACTATGTGGATTTAGAATGAAAATTGCCCAGGGAATTAAAGATGAATTAGAAGCATTCATTGGAGAGATAACTGTTCATGATACAGAGTAACTATTAGGTAAGTTTTCCTGAGAATGCAAAACAAATAGCACTGTGAGTAGATAAGGGGTGTTGTATTAGCCTTGGAAGAGAAGAAATTATTGTTCTTCATCTGACAAGATCAGGGAACAGTCAATAATACATATAGTTTTAGGAACATTTTAAAATATAGGGTTGGAAAATTGGGCAGTTTATGCCATCTAGTCACTATTTAACTTGAGATAACACGGTAAGGTCATCACTGGGGATCATAGAAGATTCATATTTGAAAAATGTGTTAAAATTTAGAATAATTTTTGTAGAACTGGAACATTTAACTATCTCTGGGTGAGTTTAGGAATTCTTAGCTAGCTTCGGTGCTTTGGCTTAAGATTTTTAAAAATCTTAAATTTGTTTCAGAGAGGAGCCAAAAAATATGTTATATATAATCTTTCTGACACTATTCAGCAGGCTGATAAAGTGCAAATACAGATAACTTTTTTTTATTGCAGATGACTTTTTATGTGTAGAAAATGCACATTATAGGTGAGAAAATTATGCTAATTTTAAAACAGGGAAATCATACAGCCAAAGTTGATACCTTTAACTAATAAGTGGAAATTTTATACATAGTCATTTGGAGCTAATTGAGCCCATGAAGTCACAAGAGAGATGCTATGTCACAGTTTCAGTGCCTGGCAGACAGTCATGGAAACACACAGCCAGCGAATTTATGTTGATAGTAGCACTTGGGAATTAAGTGCTGAAATTCTACCACTTCATAATTGGATTTTGGCACCTCCTCCGAATCTCTTCTGGATAAAACACAGCACTACTAGCAAGTGGCATACTACAGTGTTACTAGGAGCTTTGTTAAGTAGCAAATTACTGCTGACACCACTGGTATTTTTAGTACTTACAGAAATGCACAATAAAATTGAGATGAAAACAAATAGAGTTCACCTAAAATGTGGTCAAAAGAAAAAAAATGCCATTCTAGTGGGAAGCTATCAATAACCAGATTTTGCTGTTTTGTAGTAAATAATCTGTTATATTGAAAGCTATTTAACAATGGATTTTGTATTGCAACTTTTTGTTATTATTGCTTCTGTAGTTTCAAAAGAAAAGTGAATAATAATAAGTATAGTTCCTTCAAATATTGGTAATACAACCAAGAACTAAGTATTAGTAACATATTTTAGAAATACCTTGCAAAAGGTCAATTGCAGCTATTTCTTTACAGTCATGGTCAGAATGAATGCTGTAGAACAGAAAGGAGCTGGTCTGTCTCTCTTTATTCATGAAACCTGAGGCTATTTGTTAAGCATAAAAGAGAAGTTCCAAACCTTTATTTTAGGCTTATAGATGGGTCTTAGATGGGTTCACTAAAGATTGTGGCTGTGAAGTCACGTGTTGAGAGGCAGTACATGTAGGGCGATAAAGAATTTAAATTCAGAGAGTATGATTATTTAACATTATTTGTAACATAAACAATCTTGCCTCATTATTTCTGTGTCACTGATATACTTAACATTAAGTTCTTCTTGTTTTTTTTTTTAATTGTACCTTAAATTCTGGGGTACATGTACAGATCTTGCAGGATTGTTGCATTAGGGACACACATGCCATGGTGGTTTGCTGTCTCCATCCCCCAGTCACCTACATAAGGCATTTCTCCCAGTGTTATCCCTCTCTAACCTCCCCGTCCCCTCTGTTCCTTCCCTAGTCCCTCACCCCCAAACATACACCAGTGTGTGATGTTCCCTCCCTGTGTCCATGTGTTATCATTGTTCAACACCCACCTGTAAGTGAGAACATGGGGTGTTTGGTTTTCTGTTCTTGTGTCAGTTTGCTGACAATTATGGTTTCCAGATTCATCCATGTTCCTACAAAGGACATGAACTCATCATTTTTTATGACTGCATAGTATTCCATGGTATATATGTGCCACATTTTCTTTGTCCAATCTATCATTGATGGGCATTTGGGTTGGTTCCAGGTCTTCGCTATTGTAAACAGTGCCACAATAAACATACGTGTGCATCCTTTGGGTATATACCCAGTAATGTGATTGCTGGGTCAAATGGTGTTTCTATTTCTAGATCCTTGAGGAATTGCCACACTGCATTCCACAGTGGTTGAACTAATTTACACTCCCACCAACAATGTAAAAGTGTTCCCATTTTTCCACATCCTCTCCAGCATCTGTTGTCTTCAGATTTTTTAATGATTACCATTCTAACTGGCATGAGATGGTATCTCAATGTGGTTTTGATTTGCATTTCTCTAATGATCAGTGATGATGAGCATTTTTCATATGTTTGTTGGCTTCATATATGTCTTCTTTTGAAAAGTGTCTATTCATGTCCTTCTCTCACTTTTGAATGTATTTTTTTTCTTCTGGTAAACCTGTTTTAGTTCTTTGTAAATTCTGGAAATTAGCCCTTTGTCAAATGGATAGACTGCAAAATTTTTTCCCATTCTGTTGGTTACTAGTTCACTCTAATGATTGTTTCTTTTGCTGTACAGAAGTTCTGGAGTTTAATTAGGTCCCATTTGTCTAGTTTGGCTTTTGTTGCCATTGCTTTCGGTGTTTTAGTCATGAAGTCCTTGCCTATGCTTACATCCTGAATGGTATTGCCTAGGTTTTCTTGTAGGGTTTTAAAGGTGATAGGTCTAATGTTTAAGTCTTTAATCCATCTGGAGTTAATATTGGTGTAAGGTGTAAGGAAGTGGTCCAGTTTCAGCTTTCTGTGCATGGCTAGCCAGTGTACCCAACAGCCTTTGTTAAATAGAGAATCCTTTCCCCATTGCTTCTTTTTGTCAGGTTTGTCAAAGATCAGATTGTTGTAGAAGTGTGGCATTGCTTCCAAGGCCTTTGTTCTGTTCTATTGGTCTATATCGCTCTTTTGGTACCAGTACTATGCTGTTTTGATTACTGTAGCCTTGTAATATAGTTTGAAGTCAGGTAGCATGATGTCTTCAGCTTTGTTCTCTTTGCTTCAGATTGTCTTGTCTATTTGGGCTCTCTTTTGGTTCCATATTAAGTTTAAAGTGTTTTTTTTTGTTGTTGTTGTTTTTGTTTTTTTCACTTCTGTGAAGAAGGTCAATGGTAGCTTGATGGGGATAGCATTGGATCTATAAATTACTTTGGGCAATATGGCCATTTTCCTAACCATGAAAATGGAGTTTTTCCATCTGTTTGTGTACTCTCTTATTTCCTTGAGCAGTGGTTTATAGTTCTCCTTGAAGAGGTCCTTTATATCCTTTGTTAGTTGTCTTCCTAGGTATTTTATTTTCTTTGTAGCAATTGTGAATGGGAGTTCACTCTTGATTTGGCTCTCTGTTAGTCTGTTACTGGGTTATAGGAATGCTTGTGACTTCTGCACATTGATTTTGTATCTGGAGACTTTGCTGAAGCTGCCTATCAGTTTAAGGAGATTTTGGGCTGAGATGTTGGGGTCTTCTAAATATGTTGTGATCTCATCTGCAAATGGAGACAATTTGACTTCCTCTTTTTCTAATTGAATGCACTTTATTTCTTTTTCTTGCCTGATTGCTCTGGCTAGAACTTCCCATACTATATTGAATAGGAGTGGTGAGAGAGGGCATGCTTGTCTAGTGCCAGATTTCGAAGGGAGTGCTTCCAGTTTTTGCCTGTTCAGTTGATATTGCTTGTGAGTTTGTCATAGTTTTTATTATTTTGAGGTACATTCCATCTAGAATCATGTTGTTTTGTTTTTATAATAGATTGACATACAATAGTATTTGGGGCATAAATTTTAAAGTTTACCTAAACTTCTTAACTTCATTTTTAATAGGATGCTTTACCCCAAATTTTAGTCAATGATGTGTAATAGTGAAGGCTCAGAGATTCTCTAAGTGGCATTTACCAGCAACTCTCTTTCTAAAATATTGTCTTACAGCTGTGAAGAGAGGAAAGATGGCAAGTGTCATGGAATGACCCATCTACCATGCTGTTGGTTCCTAATTTATTAATGCTTTGAAATTTTAAAAAAAAGTACAGTTGCTAGGTCATAGCATCTATAAGGAAATTTTAAAAATTTACAAAGGAAAAGCTAACAACCCCATTGAAAAGTGGGTAAAGGACATGAACAGACACTTTTCCTAAGAAAATATACATGTGGACAACAAGCACATGAAAAAAAGCTCCATGTCATTCGCCATTACAGAAATGCAAATCAGAACCACAGTGAGATAACATCTCACACCAGTCAGAATGGATATTACTAAAAAGTAAAAAAAATAACAGATGCTGGAGAAGTTATGGAGAAAAGGGAATACTTGTACATAATTGGTGGGAGTGTAAATTCATTCAAACATTGTAGAAAACGTGGAAATTCTTCAAAGAGCTAAAACTGGAACTACCATTTGACCTAGCAATCCCTTTACTGGGTATAGATCCAGAGAAACAAATACTTATATCATGAAGACACATGCACATGAATGTTCACTGTAGCATATTCACAGTAGCAAATACATGAAATCAACCTAAATGCCTGTAAATAATTGATAAATAAAATGTGGTATATATACACCATGGAACACTATGCAGCCGTAAAAAACGAGTCATGTCTTTTATGGAAACAAAAATGGCGCTGGATGCCATTATCCTTAGCCAACTAATGCGGGAATAGAAAAACACATACCATATATTCTCACTTATAAGTAGCAGCTAAATAATGAGAACTCTTGAACAAAAAGAAGGAAACAACAGATATTGGGGTCTGATTCAAGGTGAAGAATGAGATGAGGGAGAGGAGCAGAAAAGATAACTATTGAGTACTGAGCTTTCCTAATATCTAGGTGATAAAATAATCTGTACAACAATTTTATGTAATACTAGTTTACTTATACAACAAACCTTCACATGTACCCTCATGCCTAAAATAATAAATAAGTTAAATTAAATTAAAAAAAGAATATAGCTATTGCCAGACCTGGAAATAGATGAGTAAAAGAGAAGTTCTTCTTTGTGATAATGCATAATGTAAAATGAGCAAAGAATTATCCATATTTCAGCTGTATGGGCTCAAACTCATATTTTTCCATTATATCCTACATTTTCCATATTTTTGCATTCTGAACATCATTGTTACAGAGAGTGCTTACTTAGTTACATCATTAAGATTGAACGTTTTCAGTGAAAGACTTTCAGACATTATCATTTGTAATTCACAGATATACATTTCTATGTAATCTCCCAAGGTAAATCATGTTGTACTTCATAATATTCATATAATGATTTATATTCTTAAAAAACATATAATTTAGTGGGAGAAATCAGTCCAAAAGCTCTGGGTCACAGAGACAGAACTTTGATAACAGGGTTTTGCCCAGATTGTTCTTTATGACATAATGTTTCAAGGAAAATTTGAGAGTTATTTTAATTGTTTTGGTAAGTTTCAGAATCAATTATCCAACAAATATTGTCCACTTCATCCCAACACAATAAACAATAGAAGACAAAAGACTTTGAAATGTAAAACTGGGACTCTTTCAAGGTCCTTTATACATTTGAAGAGAAAGGAAAATATTTACAGAAGTGGATTATAGTTAATTTATTTTCCAATTGGACATCTTCATAAAAATATTTATTTTCATTTAAATATATGTTAACTAAGCAAGACATGAAAACCTAAAAAATTTAAATAACCTTTTAAATAGATTACATATATAATCTACAGCTAGACAGAAACAAATATTTATAGACCAAGAGAATGAATGTGGCTGGATTTCAGCTTGTTTTGGTAGTTCATCACATTGTTGCAAAGATAACAGCAATTATGTTAATAGCTTTCTTCCTAACAACTGAAGTTGATAAATGACAACAATTTCTTGGTGTCCAGACAAGAATTACAATTTCTTTTTGGGGATCCATAATTCAGATCACAGTGAAATTCTGACATTTCTGTCGACCTTCCTTTTTTTTTTTTTTTTTTTTTTTGAGGCGGAGTCTTGCACTGTCACCAGGCTGGAGTGCAATGACGCAATCTCGGCTCACTGCAGCTCCGCCTCCCGGGTTCAAGCGATTCTTCCGCCTCAGCCTCCCGAGTAGCTGGGACCACACGTGCGTGCCACCATGCCCGGCTAATTTTTTTGCATTTTTAGTAGAGATGGGGTTTCAACGTCGATCTCCTGACCTCATGATCCGCCCGCCTCGGCCTCCCAAAGTGCTGGGATTACAGGCGTGAGCCACCGCGCCCGGCCTCTGCCTACCTTCAAATTGCTGCTTTCTGACTCTTCCTGGGCATCTAGATAGCTGTATCTGAGAAATATTCTGGAAAGCACTTTGTCGATGGCTTTTTATAATTGCTCAGATCTCAGTTGAAATATCTTTTCCTCAGGGATGTCTTCTTACAATCACAATATCCAGAAGTATACCAGTTATTCTCTCTTTGTCTCTACAAAGATAAAGAGAAGTCTATCTCTAAATTTTATGTTTATTTTTCTATAAACATAAGAGCAAGACATGCTTTTTGCTCACTGATAAATCCATTGATTTTTAAAATGTTTTTACAGTCTGCATATTATGTATTTGCTATCAATATGTTTATAAAACTTGTTTTTACAATTATATATTTTGGTTTTGCTTCTTTGTGTTTTCATATAAGGCAATGTCCTGAAGTCCTAAGGTTTGAGGGAGGCACATCTCATATATGAGCTTGAAAACTCAATTATCTCACTTATGAAACACAAAAGCACCTCATCTTTTAATTGTCTATTTATGCCAATGATTTTATCTTTTGAAATTGATTTGATTCTCAGGATCTGTGAATGAACCTCCTAGCTGATTGTTTTTGTTTCACTTGCCCTTACAAAAATTATTTTCTGCACAGTAGCAACAATCTCCTTTGAAAAAAGAAGCAAATTAGCACTTAGTAGCTCTCTCATTCTCTTAGACTAAACCCCGACTCCACAGCACTTACTACAGAGTGTGATGTGGCCCTCACAAATTTGTTGACAATATACTTTATTGCAATCAAGACAAAGGAACCTACTTTCTAAGTACAAAAAAAGAATCAGTTTATTATAATATTGGGAGATTTCCAATTGCCCTTTCCCTTGTCTAAAATTATTTTCTTCCACATCTTTATGTGGCAAGCTACTTCTCATCATTTAGTTTTAGCTGAAATAATCATGTCTTCTTTTATGTCCTCTCTGAAATCCTTTCCAAAATAAAATGTGCCCCATTTTGAGAAACACTCTCTGTCAAAATCCTCTTTATGTTTTCCCGTTATACAATTATATTTACTTGAATTTGCCATTGCCCGTTTAGAAGGTTCACCTTGCTCTCCTTATTTCCTATTATATTTCCAGTAGAGGCAATATTGTATTAGAGGTCTCATTAAATATTTGGTGAATGCTGTTTCTTTCTTCTTGGATAACCTGAATAAAAACACTAACTTTATTCTTAAGTACATACTTATGTAAGTTCACTTTATTTCGCTAGAAATAAATGTCAAGAAGGAATAAAGTGTCATCATTTGTGGAAGGCATAGCAGTGACAAGCAAAAAATATAATGTTTTGTATGCAATTTTTAAAACAGTCTTATGATAAAGCCATTGTTATTTCATTTTTAACAAATTGCGTACATGATGCTGAGAGAAATTAAGTAAGTCTAAATTCAGAAATTTCCTCAAGCTCTATTTCAAAATTGATGTTTGTTACATAATTCTAATTCTGCATATGGAAAAGTCAGCATCATGCTTATTTTTAATATTCCGTAACATCTGTAACATATATAGCAGAACAGAGATTATAGTAGTCACTGTTCATAGATAATTTTGTGACAGCAGA
Organism: Cacajao melanocephalus; assembly: GCA_963573385.1. Lineage (NCBI taxonomy): Eukaryota > Metazoa > Chordata > Mammalia > Primates > Pitheciidae > Cacajao > Cacajao melanocephalus. The sequence continues at coordinate 29,858 of CAUYLG010049963.1, read as the reverse complement.
ATGTAATATAATCAAATGTAAAATATCAGTTAATAAAGAATATTTATGTTGATTCACATTAGAAGTAATATAATGTGTTTAGTCACAAGGTCATTTTTAGAAAGCTCATTATTTTAAAGTGAAATCTTTGATTGGCTAGAGCTACACATAGCATGTTAATGAACTCTATTTATTTGAGAAATCCAGTGACATAATACATAATATCCATTTATATTCTGCTAAAACCTTCTGGTTATTTCGTTGCACAAATACTGACATACTCTTAGTATAGTAAAATTTTATGGTAAAAACAGCCACCACAATTAGTTTTCCAAAAAACAGGTTTAAAAAATTTTATATTTTATATAATGATCATGCTTATGACTTAACTTACAAGAACAATGCAGGAGTCTTATACATGGTTCAAACTCAAAAAGTACCCAATGCACGTGCAAAATGTACCTGTAGTAACAAATGACGAAAAAAGACAAATGGGGAAATAAAATAAACAAACAAAAACAACAGCAAAGAGAAGGGAAACAAAAAAATTATTGTGGTTTTTAGGGTGAAATATTGGATAAATTCCTGAAGTGCCCTAAAATTACTGGACAAATATAAAGTGTATTATGAGTGATCAGATTTAAATTGACCTGCTGATGTGTTAGTTGAGTAATGCTTCAGAGGTATTACTCTGAGTAATGCTTCAGAAGTATTTCTCCCAATTCTCTGTGGAAAAAAAAAATCCATAAAAAATGATCGAGCACCTAAGGTATAGCAAACACAGTGTTAAAGACTATGAGTTCTAAGGTCATTTTTATTTGGGTCTGGATATCCTGGAGTTCTCAACTGGGAGGAGAAACAAACATTTGCATGATAGTGTTTTATGTACTGTGAGAGAAGTGTTTGGCATGTCGTATTGAAAGAACTCAAAGAGGACAGCAAATTGTAAACAATGACTAAAAATTTAATTAATTTTATTTTTCTTGACTGATTGCCAAATTATAAAGAAATAAATTGCAGGTAAGCCAAGTAATTTATGATTTCAATATTTTGTATTGTCCTAGAATGGTTTGTTATTCAGTAAAAGCTTATCAAACATTTTTTTCAAAGAAAGTATAATTCTAAAGCAGACGGCACTCATTTATCGAAGCTGCAAATATGAATGTTAGTTAATATAGTTAATTATGACTGAAGGTGAGTTATTGCTCCACCATCTGTTCTTAGCACCTCATCTCTCACTTATTGAAGGCTCAGAATGGGGAATAGAATTTGGGAAATTCTGACCCAGGAGATTGTTTCTGGAACTTTTCTCAGACAAAATAATATAACACAATAAAACATATGATAACAGGCCTATTTAGTTTGTTGTTCTTTTTAATCTTGCTGTTTTTTTCTTTAAAAAATTAGGAGTCAGCTGGGCGTGGTGGCTCAGGCCTGTAATCCTAGCACTTTGGGAGGCCAAGGTGGGTGGATCACCTGAGGTCAGGAGTTCAAGACCAGCCTGGCCATCATGGTGAAACCCCATCTTTGAAAAAAAAAACAAAAGGCCAGGCGAGGTGGCTCACGCCTGTAATCCCCAGCACTTTGGGAGGCCGAGGCGGGTGGATCACAAGGTCAGGAGTTCGAGACCAGCCTGGCCAACATGGTGAAACGATGTCTCTAAAAAATAAAAATAAAAAAATAAAAAATTAGGAGTCAAAGTGACAATTATATGATAGTTTCAAGCCGTATATATAGGCAAAAGAGATTAAGTTATTGATTAATAATCTATAAACTCTGATTTTCTTATAGCTCACTAATTTGATAGTTAAATGCAAGATCTTATTTTGGCCATTGTCTCATTTTGAAATGGTCAGTTTTATTCTTGGAGGACTGGACTCAAACTGGGTATATATATCAGGAACCCACAGAATGCTTTGGTGTTTTTCTGTTCCTGTCTGGGAGAAGAGGGAGAAGAGGATACATAGTTGTGTTTGTTAGTATGTGGGTATAGTAAATACAGCTTCCTTAAACTGGGAAGTAGAGGAGAATGGTGAGAGACCTCAGAAAGAGAGCTCAGGATAAAAGATCTGAAATGCTAGCTTTCCTGAGACTTTGAATTTAAATTGTGGCTACTGTACCTGATGGTGAATGCAGCCATGTGGTAGAGGGTGACTGAAGAGAGTGACCTGTGTTTGGACTGGGAAGCAGGAAGAATGTTTTGGAAATTATATTTCTGCTACATTACCAAGAAGAAAATGGTAGGTTATATTTAGAAGAACATGTCTGCAGGTATTGAAGAAAAAGAAAACAAAGCTTTAAAGCATATGAACACCAAGTTATGTAAAGGGAGGCATTACTATACTATTATATAATCTACTTTAGTGGAGAAACATTTCTTTTTAACAAACTGTATTCTTCAATAATGGGAATATAATAATTACAATGTTGCAACATCTGCCAGTCTCATATTTGAATATTTTAAAAGTGCACATTCTTTATTAGCTAGGCTATTTATTTGGTTGCCATAGTAAACAACAAACAACAGTGCCTTAAATAAGAGAAAACCCTCATTTTCTCAATTATACAAAAGTTTAAGCTGATTGGTGGCCCACAGAATAGGGCACCTGAGCTGCTAGAGGTCACACAGGTACAGCCTCCTTCTTCCTTCTTGCTTCATCATCTTCATCTGCAAGACCAAGACTGGTCCATTAGCACCCCTTCTCATACTAGTGACTATGATGGAGGAGGAGAAAAAAGCTTCTCCTGAAGTATGTAATTGAGAAATTTTACATATCATTTTCCCTCACATCTCACTGAGTAGCACTAAATTACACATTAAGTATTTCCTGCAAGAGGGACTGAAAAATGTTTTCCTAGCTAGGTAGCACCAGACACAGCATAATTTGTTCTTCCCTCACTAATGAAAAGAGAAAAAATAAATATTGAGTAAAACTGCAAATCTCTGTGCTAGTTCCTTGAAATTTTTAAAAAAGTGAGGCCTGTGAAATTATTTGGTATATTTAACCTCATTAAACAAAGGGAGAAAGACACAGAAATACATACTACTATTCTAAGGAATATAATTTTAAAATTACTAAAAATTCTTTGTTTAAAAAATCTGATGTTTGCCAACAAATGTTTTATTCCTAAATACTTATTAAATATGATATAGTATCCCATACTGCTATTAAACTTATTTGTAGTTCAATTTTATAAATAATAAAAATAAATGGCAAAAACGTAGTTAGCTGGCCAAAAAGCATGTAAGATTCTGAGACAGAATGATATCTAGGATACCAGTATATAATCTCTTTATTTTTAGGTTACTTCAGACAACAAAACTCCCAATTATCTTTGAATCTATAAGGATCCTGACTTTTAAAAAGATTATTTTTATAAAACGTACAAAATCAAAAGAAAAACTAATAACACACTAAAATATTTAAAGTAGAATCTCTTTTTATAATGCTGATGTGATGCAGATATTTGAGAGTTAATTTTGAAAATGCAAAAAAGTAATCAAGAAGATTAATCAACAACATTAATTTTTCAACAGATGAGGAATCATATCTGTTATAGTTGGAGTAAAATGAGGATGAATGTACAGATACATTTCTCCATTTGTATTTTATTTTATCCATTTGTGTTTTTATTTTTTAAGTAAAATATTAAAAATAGTATGCTTATATCTTTCGTTTTGTCTTTTACCCAGGAATATGTACAAATGTCACTTCCTTTTCACATTCAATAGAAAAGTGGTTAAAGGTAGTAAAAAATGCATCACACAATGGGGTTTTTGGTGGGGGGCTATGGGAGGGACAGTGGGAGCTGGGGAGTTTGGGGAGGGATAACAAGGAAAAAAATGCCAGATATAGGTGAAGAGGGGTTGAAGGCAGCAAACCACCTTTCCACGTGTGTACCTATGCAACAACTCTGCATGATCTGCACATGTACTCCAAAACCTAAAGTGCAATTAAAAAAATGCAACAAAAGCCAAAATAGACAAATGGGACCTGATTAAACTCCAGAGCGTCTGCACAGCAAAAGAAACAATCATTAGAGTGAACTGGCAACCAATAGAATAGGAAAAAAATGTTTGCAATCTACCCATCTGACAAAGGGCTAATATCCAGAATCTACAGAGAACTAAAACAGATTTACAAGAAAAAAACAAACCCATCCAAAAGTGGGTGAAGGATATGAACAGACATTTTTCAAAAGAAGACATATATGAGGTCAACAAACTTATGAAAAAATGCTCATCATCACTGATTATTAGAGAAATGCAAATCAAAACCACATTGAGATACCATCACGCCAGTTAGAATGGTGATCATTAAAAAATCTGGAGACAACAGATGCTAGAGTGGAGTGGATGAGTGGTTGTGGAGAAATATGAACACTTTTACACTGTTGGTGGGAGTGTAAATTAGTTCAACCATTGTGGATGGCAGTGTAGCAATTCCTCAAGGACCAAGAAACAGAAATTCCATTTGACCCAGCAACCCCATTTCTGAGTATATACTCAAAGGATTATAAATCATTCTATTATAAAGATACATGCCCATGTATGTTCATTGTGGCATTGTTTACAATAGCAAAGACCTGGAACCAACCCAAATGCCCATCAGTGATAGACTGGACAAGAAAAATGTGGCACATACACACCATGGAATAGTATGCAACCATAAAAAACCAAGAGTTTGTGTCCTTTGTAGGGACGTGGATGAATCTGGAAACCATCATTCTCAGCAAACTGAGACAAGACTAGAAAATTAAAAACAACATTTTCTCACTCATAGGTGAGTGTTGAACAGTGAGAACACATGGACACAGGGAGGGAAGCATCACACACGGGTCTGTTGGGGGGACTAAGGAAGGGACAGCAGAGGGTCGAGAGGTTGGGGAGGGATAACATGGGGAGAAATGCCAGATACACGTGACAGGGGGATGAAGGCAGCAAACCACCTTGCCATGTATTTACCTATGCAAGAATCCTGCATGATCTGCACATGTACCCCAGAACCTAAAGTACAAAAAAAAATTATTTTCTCCACTTCAACTCTCTTTTGCTCTTGCACACACTTTATTTTGCTGTATTCAAAAATGGAAGCATTCTGCTGTGCTCTCTAGTCCATTGCATTAAGTTTTTTAAAGCACATTACTGCTTACATATTTCTTTATTTTCTGCCTTTCTATCCACAAACAAATGAAAGTACCATGAGAACACTAACTTGATGTATTTATTCCCTAAGTATACTCACATCAAATTGTTTCTTTTGCATTTAACTGCTTGATATTTATTTGCTGAATAAATTAATAAAAATAAATGAAGTTTACTCTTTTCTATTGTTGAGGTGAATGATATAGTTAACTAATATTAAAATGACAAAGGGTATTAGCAATCATTTAGTCATATTGCAAATGACATACAAGTAAATACATTATTAGTAGAGTGAAGAAAATTGCTAACATGTATGTTTTAGTGGGTTTTAATGATAAATAGTTTAATAATTTTAGTATATTTCCCAAATGACCTTGAAGTTAAATTCTCAGTTCTAATTAAATGTGACTTTCTCCAATTTTCCTTATAAATCGCATTTCAAATCCTGAATTAATATGAATGTTAAAAGTAATATATTTGTGTAATATGTAAGTATTCTATCATCATGATTCTCATTAAATTTGATCTAGCTATCATTTATCTCTTTCAGTTTATATTTATTTGAACTATTTGTATTTAGATTTCTTTTTTTTATAAAATATTGAGTAAATTTCCGTGACGTTATCCAATCTTTAAACAGGGAAATAGGAAATAAGTTGTATGCTTTACCTCAGTAGAAATCTGGAATATAAGAATTAAGTATTTTTAATTTTACTGAATTTCAGTCAGCGTGGATGTAGCAACTGTTGGTTGAGCTGAATAAAGTGAACCTCTCAACAAGTTGATTTAAGTCTACTTTGCTGTTAACAAAGATTCTAAAATATATGCTATTTTAGACAACCATCTGGCCCCCTAAATTCAAAACTTTACTTGACTGCAGTCCTAGGAAACAGATTTTTTGTTTCTAATTAAATCATGTTTTACTCTGTTGTATATAAAACTTGCAATCTGGCAAGTACATTTTGCTTTCAGCTTACGTGATTTTTTTTTTTTGTCCTGAATCTTACCTGAAGGAAGCACCCAGAACGGTTAGCAAGAAGTCAATCATAATAAATATTAGGGCTTGGATTTCTCAGAGTGTTATAGAAGGAAGGAAGGAAGGAAGGAAAGAAGGAAGGAAGGAAGGAAGGAAGGAGGGAGGGAGGGAGGGAGGGAGGGAGGGAGGAATGAAATGAGGGATGCAGGGAGAGAGGAAGGTAGGAGAGAGGAAGGAAGGAAGGAAGGAAGGAAAGAAAGAAGGAAGGAAAAGAAAAACTAATTTCAGAAGAAAAGGATTTATCATGGTGTACTGTAACCACCTTTTTTGGTCAGTGGCAAATTCTCTACTGAACTCTGAAAGATGACTGATTCAAGATTTCTGTACATTATTGAGGCTGTCATACCACCTTTTTGAGTTTCTAATCACATGAAATTTCATTCAGTGAAGGTTATTGGGAATCCTGATATTTTTGTTATTCTCTCAATGTCAAGGAAGATTCTTTTCAGTACTGAAGAGATAACTGGAGGCTGCTGAGCAATAATGGCTCTGCGATAGGAGACATACCGTATTATGTTTGCAATGGTGTTCTTCAGTGGTGACTTCTGTTAATGATTCCAGTAAAACACTTGGAATGTTCCTTTGAAGGCTTTCATGTATTCCAAAAATTATTTATGAAGTGCATATTATGGCATACCACACATCAGAAATTAGAGGTAAAGAGTTAAATCACATTGACACAGTATTTGTTCTCAGAAAAGAGTCTATTTAATGAAAGAGCAGTTTCTGGCTCAACTTTTAAATTCAGTGTATTATTCCGTTTTTACGCTGCTATAAAGAGCTACCTAAGAATGACTAATTTGTAAAGAAAAAAGTGTTAATTGACTCACAGTTCCACATGGCTGGGGAAGCCTCAGGAAACTAAGAATCATGGTGGAAGGCAAAGGGGAAGCAAGGACCTTCTTCACATGGTGGCAAGAGCAAGGAGAAAATGAAGGAGGAAGAGACCTTTATAAAAACATCAGATCAATGTTGGCTGACTATCGTAAGCACATCATGGAGAAAACCACCCCCATTATCCAATCACCTCCCTCCCTTGACATGCAGAGATTACAACTCAAGATGAGATTTGGGTGGGAACACACAGCCTGACTATATCATTCTGTCCCTGGTTCCTCCCAAATCACATGCCACTTTCACATTTCAAAACCAGTCATGCCTTCCTAACAATCTCCTAAAGCCTTAATTCATTTCAGCATTAACCCAAAAGTCCAATTCCAAAATCTCGTCGAAGACAAGGAAAGTCCCTTTTGCCTAGGAGCCTATAAAATCAAAAGCAATTTTGTTACTTCTGAAATAAAATGAGGGTAAGCATTGGATAAATGTTACCATTTCAAATGGAAGAAATTGACCAGAATTTACAGGCCCCAGGCAAGTCTAAAATCCAGTGGGACAGTCATTAGATCTTAAAGCTCCTAAATAATCTCCTTTGAATCCATGTTTCATATCCGTGTCAAACTGATGGAAGAGTTGGTCTTGGGAAGCTCTGTCCCTGTGGCTTTACAATGTAAGGACACTCATCCTGGTTGCTTTCCCAGGCTGGTGTTAAGTATCTGTGGTTCTTCCAGGTGTATGGTGAAAGCTTTTGGTTGATTTACATTTCTGAGTTTTGGAGGACAAAAAGAGAAAAAAGAAGAATATAAAAAACGTTATATTTTAAAAATGGGACAATTATAACAGGTGTACATACACTAGAAATAATAGAAGAATAATGAAAAAGGGAAAGAAAAAATATTTGAAGCAATAATGACAGAGAACTTTTTGAAACTAATGATCTAGTGAAACTAGACTTGAAAAACTCAGAGAACACCAAACAGTATAAATACAACATCCAAATTTGGACATATTATATTCAAACTTCAGAAAATAAAATTAAAAAATGGAAAAAAAGACAGAGAAACATAAAGCCTTACTTACTATTGAGCATGGATAAAAAGTACCTTGGTTTTCTCTTTAGAAATCATACAAATATGAATATTGCAAACACCAAGATAAAATCACTTTTGTCAGATGCAGAAAAAGAAGTCATGAAAGAGAGGAAGTTCATGCTTATATGTCTGAGATAAGAACTGTTACCAAGGACTTTCTAAGAATTACATAAGAAACCATTTAGCGTCTTTCGTGCACCTCCTGCTTTGATTAGGTTTATCAAAAGACATTCATTAGGGCTACAATAATTCACACAAAATGTTTTCAGAAGAAACCCTGCCTAAAAATGGTTTCTTCACTAATGTAGAAACAAATAACTCTGACTTTGAACCTCTGAAACTAATAAAACATGTTTTTAAGAACTTTGTGTAAATTTCTTATTTCTAATAGAAGCTTGTATTTTCCCTTCCCTCACCAAATGCACTGGCGGCTTGTGATTCCATGCATCCTAGCTTGTAATTCATATTTCTTATTCCCAGGTAAACTCAATATTTTTAGAGATAATTTTACATATTGTCTTTTTTTTTAGAATAACACAAGCAAGAAAAGAATAAAGTAATATATTTGGTATGTTAAAAATGTATACCTACCTAGAATTCTGTACTCAGGAAAAGTGGACTTTAAACTAGAAAAAGAAATAAAGATTGTCTCAGACAAACAAAAATTGAACAAATGTATTGCTACTTAACAGGTCTTGTAAGGAATATTAAAAGAAGTAATTTTGAGAGAAGAAAAATGATATAAGTCAGAAACTCATTTCTATGTAAATAACAGAACAGTATTAAATAAGGAATACATATTGGTACAATAAAATATTTTATTTTTCTCCTTAATTGATTTATTAAAGAAAAAGTTGTTCAAAGTAATAAGGATAACAATGCATTTAGTATTTTTATCTTATAAATAAATAAAATGAATGGTAATAATGTAAGGAGTAAGAGGGAGGAATCAGGAATACTTTGTAATATTATGCTTGTACTTCCTGGGAAATGGTATGCTGTTATTTAAAAAATGATTTTGATTAATTGTAAATATATATTGCAAATGCTAGGGCAATCACAAAAAGGTAAAATAGAAGTGTAATTAATGTATTAAGAAAAGAATAAGTAAAATAATGCAAACTAAATCAAAATCAATGAAGGCAGAAAAAGAATGGAAGACAACAATGATAAAAGGCAAGGAATACAACAAAAACAAATATTATACATATTAGTCTAAGAATATCAATAATCGCTTTAAATGTCAATGGATTAAGTATGCCAATTAAAAACATAGACTGTCGGATTAATTTAAAGAGCAGAAATTACCCAACTCTATATAATCTGCAGGAAATCCACTTTAAATCTAAAGATACATTAATTTTTAAAGAGATAGAAAAAGATATACCATGAGAACACTAATCAAGAGAAAGCTGAATTAGCTATATTAATTTCATACAAAGCTGATTTTATAATGAGAAAAATTATCAGGGTTGAAGAGGAGCATTACATAAAGGTATAGGAGTCATTTTATGATTTTTTCCATGTATGCACCTAATAACAGTGTTAATATACATAAGGCAAAAACTGATACAACTGAATATTGAAATAGATAAATCTACTACTACAGCTTGTTAAATAGTTTGCCTAAACCTGCCTCCTTACATAGTTTAAGTTTGGCGTAAAGCTTTCTCTGTACACTGTGAACTGTATCAGGAGGAGGTATAAACAAACCATAGCTATATTTGTGCCAGTCACCAATTTTTGACAAATCAAATGTAGCCAACTGTTTGAACCCTGTCAAGCTGTAACCAGTCTACCTGTTTCTGTAGCTCACTTCCATTTCCTATATGTCACTTTCCATTTTTTATCCATAAATCTTCCACCATGTGGCTGTGCTGGAGTATTAGAGCCTACTCTGGCTTGGAAGGCTGCTAGATTCACAAATCATTTTTTTCTCAATTAAACACCTTTATATTTAATTTGGCTGATCTTTTTGTTTTATCAATCTGGTGTCTTCAACAGTATTCTGTCAGTAATGGACAGTTCCAGCAGTTAGAAAGTCAATAAGGACATGGTTGAACTGAATGGCACCATCAATCAGCTAGCTCTAATTGACATCTATAGAATACACAATCCTGTCAGAACACACCTTTTCCTCAATCTCATAAGAAATATTCAGCAAGACAGATTACATTTGGGTCCATAAAATGCAACTTAACACATTTAAAAGAATAGAAATCGTACAAAATATTATCTCAGACCCAATGAAAAGAAACAAACATCAGTCACAGAATTAGCTTAAAAATTCCAAATACTTAGAAAATAAACAACATAATTCCAAATAACATATGGATTAAAATAAATTTCAAGAGAAATGTAAAAATATTTGAACTAAAGGAAATTAAATGTATAACTTAAAATTTGTGAGATGCAATTATCTTTGGAATCTAGAAAAGTAAAAGCAAATTAAGCACAAAGTTAGCAGAAAATATAAATAAAAATTAAAGCAGAAACAAATGAAATCAAAAACAGAAATAACAAAATCAACAGGTCAAAATATCAGTAAAATAGAGAATAAGCGAATTAGGCTAAATACTAGGTAATATACTAAAAAGTGTTAGCAATTTTAAAAGAAAAGTAAAGAAGTTAGTGTGTTTATAGATGAGAGGGTGGATCAGGATCCAGGTCATGTACTCGCTGGTAGGAAATGTAAAGGGGTTTGCATTCTGTAAGTGAATTGGAAAGACTCTTGAAAATTTTAAGTGTTAACATCACCTGCTTTAAATATTTTTACAATCTTTCTAACTATGGTTTAAAATGATTGAAGAATATCTAGTTGGATGATATTTTAGGCTTCTATAAATAAAGTTGCTATAAACATTTGTGCACATGTTTTTGTGTGGACTTTTGTTTTCAATTTTCTTGGGTATATACTAGAAGGGAAATTGTTGGGTTTTATGATAGCTCCGTATATAAACTTTGGGGAACTGATAAATGTTTTCCAAAGCGACTGTCCAAATTTTACATGTCTGCTGGAAGTATATGAGGGTTTTTATTTCTCTACATTCTCCTCAACACTTGGTATTATTTGATTTTCAATTCTAGTAGGTATGATGTTGGCATCTTGTGATTTTGTATTTGCATTTCCCTGGTGACTAATTGCTTATCGCCAAACATGAAATGTTTTAGAGTACCCTTATTTCTTTAGTTTAACTCAGAGCAATCTTACCCAAGCTTTATCTGTTCCAAATAAAATCATCAGTTTCCTCAGAAAAATCTTCACAGTGCTATGTCTACATGGCATGGCTGAGGTCCCAACCATGGGACCTCTCTCTATCTGAGAAAGAGAGTTCCAGAAATTATAATTCTTCCTTGTTGGAATAGAACCTCTGCAACACAAAGCTAAGGTAGATGAGAAATGCTGGTGGCCTGCTCCTCTGGCGAGGTACTGTACCCCTTGACAGGGAACCTGGGGAAAGGGACACTATCTCCTTGATCTTATCCACCCAGTGTAAAGCTCTGGCCATGCTGGCTTAGGAAGGTAATAAAGGAAGTTGGCCATATCTAAAGTACTATGGACTACTTCTGTTCTTAGAGAGATTTAGGTTTTCTAGATTTTTTTTTTCCCTTGTACTGTTTTAGGAAAACTTTCAGAGACTTTACATGTTGTCTTTGTTTTTCTACTTCTTACAAATTTTAGTTGTTTCAATAAAAAGCAAATGCACAATGAAACAAACTTGAACAGCTATGCCAGAAGTCATCTTCCAAATTTGAATTTCTTTCCTCCACAAAAGAATAAATGTTTAAGATGATTAAAAATACTTAAAGCTGCTAAAATCTATGTCAGACACATCTGTTAACTGTATGTGATGATTATTTTTTATTTTATTTATTTACTTATTATTGAGATGGAGTCTCTCTCTCTGCTGCCCAGGCTGGAGTGCAGTGGTGTGATCTCGATTCACTGCAACCTCCGCCTCCTAAAAACTATTAAAGGCATGTATTAGAAAGGAAGAAACATCTGAAATCAATAATCAAAGCTTCTATTTTAGGGTTCTAGCACCCAAATATGTTGGTAAACAATTATATCCTCTAGCCTAGCTTGGAAGAAAGGGCAGTGTGAAGCAGCCAGAAAGTACTTTATAACTTTACCTGCTACATTTAAACCTGAGACAGTTGCAGAGATGAAGGAGAAAGAAAAACATCTCTGTCTTTGAAGATATTACGAATTAAATGAGGATAACTAAGCTATTATTTTCATGCCACATTCAGGTTTTAGCCTGTTTTTGTTGTTGCTGTTATTTGTTTGTTATTTTAGCCCTATTTCAAACTTTTAAAACCCAGTCAAATCTCGTCACATTTTTTTTCAATGAATTTCACATTAAATTGTTATTTGTTACTAGTTTCCATGCAATGGTTAAAAATAAAGCTGCCCACCTATGCTCTGAGATGGGGAGCAGAAACTGAATGGTTTTTCACAGCAGGGTTATAGTGAAAAAGCAGAAGCAATCACTGAAAAACTACTCTCAGCTTTATAAAAATAACTATAACTTTGTTAAAGGTCAACTTTTCTAATAAAAATTTATAAAAATATTACAAGTTCATTATTTGCAATATAAATTATCTTCCTTAAATATCTCTATTAAGGGTTTCAAAATGGGTCATTTTTCCTAACACAAACTATACAAAAAAAAGTAATTATTATGCTCATTTATAAACTTAGCCTATGATTTGAAAGTCATGTTATTTTTCTTAAGAGCATCACATTTTTTTAAATTTAAAGTTCATTGTTAAATAATGTGGAATAATAAAAATGTATATATGATTATAGTGGTCATATATAAAACTTGAGAAATGTTTGAAATGGAAGAGAAAATTTTTTCATAGAAGATTTGAAATAAATTTCAACTTTTCAAGTATTATCAAGCTATACTGCTGGGACTGAATATATAAATATTTTAATGTTTAGAATGACATTAGGATAAAAGTGGTCTCAAACTTCAGAAACAATCAGGAAATTTAAAGAATTTGATGCTAATTTTTGATCATAAAAATGACTAGGATGGCTGCTTTTTTAGGTTAATCTTTTAAAAAGACCTATGCTACGTAAAAAACTTCAGAAAATGTATAAGATAATAAATAATTGATTCTTCAGTTCAACTTATCAAATGCAATGTAAAAATGAATACCTATAAAAATAAGCTAAATACCACGCAAAAATTATGAAACGGAAACAAAATTATAACAGAAATATTAACAATTTACAATACTGCTGGCAAAGAGTAAGAAGCAATAAATCAGCATATATTACACTTATTAAGGTTTAGATAATGTCTTATGGTACATAGTGATTAACATGATGAAACAATAAATAGATAATCTTTAACTGGGAAAAAATTATAGAGGGGCTGTGGATAAGAGATTTGGCACATTTGTGTTGATGATGATACTTACAAGATTTTGTTGCATATATTTATTTCCAATTCTAATTTGTAATTGTTTTACATGAACGTGATATTTTTAGGTATGCAAAATAGAAATCTTCTAGTTTTTTTTTTGCCACTAAAATTTATCATTAGGTACATTTAATTCAGTAATAACTTATATAAGCTAGATATATATCTTGAACATTTTGAGGAAAACATGGCATTGGATTGTTAACAGGTTTATTACCAAGATCTTGCACATTATACAGAAGACTGTAGACATTAATATTGTATTTTTTAGTAAATAACTAGAAATAGTATATTTAGTAATTTTCCTTATGCATAGGACATAATTTCTGATTTTCAGATAATCAAATTATATATTTTACTTATAAACAGCTTAGTTGTCTAAAAGAAGGTGTGTCTCAAGAATGTGTAAAAAAATTAGTTTTGTCAAGGATATACCTCCATTATAGAGAGTCAGGCTTGGACATTATCTTATTGGAATATTTAAAGACAGGGATAATTGTTAAATGTTTAAAGATAGAGACATCCAGATGCCAGATTTTCAAAACACACAGACACTAACATTTTACTATTAACTAAGTTTTTTTTGGAAAACTTTGTTCTGAGTTGTGCTTATCATGCTAGTTTTGCCATTTTTGGCAAGACAGATTTTAACCACTCTTAAAGAAGGAATCTTACTGCTAGAAACAGTGTTTTAAGTCGATTACATGTTCAACTTCCTTGTTTTCTTCGATTCCAGACAGTGTTTCAAGCTCAGTACATTGGCATCGCTATTTACTCTTATAAGCTACAAAAATATCCCTTTATTAAATCCTTCCTGTGTTTAAGTTAGGAAAACATAGTTTCTGTTTTGTGTAACTAATAACCTGTACTCACATAGAAATTGGTACCAGTAGAGAATTATAGATTTTAAAAAGTATGCTAACAAACATTACCTGGTATTTTAGGAACTGAATGTGATGAAAGTACTAAGGGAAAACAGAAAATTATCAGGAATGAGACGTGGGCAACCCAAGTCATTCCATCTCAAAATAGCTAATTAAATAATTGGCTCTTGCAATCTTAAATGAAATCCAATTGAAAGCAAGGCTTTCAAGGACTCATCCAGCATTGCCATAAATGTTATGCAAGGTAAGCATTGTGAATTGCAGTGTTCACATCAAAATTTGCTAGGCCCTCTGAAAAAAGAGAACCACAAGACTGAATCTGTACATTCCCTAGTTCAAAGAAGAGACTTGAGAAGCTGGACTTCCTGTGAACATACTAAAAGCTTTTCTTTTGAGCTACAGGGCTGTGGTAGCCAAAAGCAAATGCAAGGTCTGATCCTTCAGAATACCAATTCATAATCTCAGTAGAATTTCAATAAGTGCAAGATAAGGAATTTCTTAAGAAAGTTTCAGACCTTGAGAATTCAAAAGTTTTATATGAGAGAATTTTAAGGACATTGACTATTCCAAATCACCACAATCCCCTCTGAGTCCCACTTGTCTGCTAAAGCTGATTTATTCTCTTGCTAAAAGATGTTCTAATATTCTAAAATGAGAAAAATACTGTCCAGAAGGAAAAAAAGTAAATTATCCTCATGGCACATGTTTCCTATTCTTTGACTTTTTTTTCCTAGGCATATAATTAAAGTCATATTTCAGCACGCACTGTGTTCACTTACAAAGTCAAACCTAAAATATATTACATATAATTAAATACTTTTAAAATTAATATCAGCCAAAATTTCGATAATATATGGTAGAAATCGATTCTTAGAAAAACGCCAAATTCACAAAAATATAGTTTTAGTTTCAGCTATGAAAATAAATATGTGGTACACTGATATTTATTGAATTGAATGTAATAGTTTATACAGCTGATACTGTTCCTGTAATTTCCCCAGATGGACACTAAAGTGATGCAAATGAAGTGATTTTTAATTTATACATATTCCTGGAATAATGTAGAGATAAGTATGAAATCTCATCTCCTAACTCCTTGAATATATTATCTCAAATTATAGAAGATATATGCTTCATCAAGAGTTGAGAAAAATATTGACTATGAGTGAACCTATATCTTTGAAAACTGTTTAATGTATGTTTTTTGAAGACGAGGGTTGCTTGAGTGAGATGTAGTAGGTGAAATGGTCTCTACTTTTTTTTGATAAGGTCAAGATCTCATAAAGTATACACTCTAGTATTAGAGTTAGCAATACTGAGGCAAAGTAGGAAACATTAACACAATAGGCAGCAAATCTAGCATCACTACTAGAATAGTCTAACATCAAAATATGTGTTGAATCAACTAATTTATGTATCATAAGATGTTCAGGACCTGAACAGATGAGCAGCTGACAAATGTTTATCTTAATTTCCATAAGTGAAAATTTATAGTTCCAATGAATACAGCACTATTATAAAGTCACTCACTTTTAAGAGCTCTGTCATAAATTTCCCCAAGCTGAACAACTTGAGTGAAGGAGAGGTGTTGAAATAATCCCAGAGTTGGATTCAGCGAACATTTTCTCCCTGACAATTCTCCCTGATAGTGGCCAGTGGATATTAAATTAGGTAATCATAGTAGTTAAGTAAACATCCAATACTTTGAATTATTGGACATTAAAAACTGATAGAAAGTAATTCTTGACAACCCATGATACAATTTTGGTTGACTATTCAGAAAGGAAGCTTATGGATAGTCACTAATTTTAACCAATATACACCCTTCAATAGACTCAATATGGTCTAGAGCTAAATAAATATCTACAGTGGCTCCCAGATGCACAGGGTTAAAACTATGATGGCAAATTTAGCAAGCCAGGATTATTAAAATTTCTTTCCCACCAAAAGAAAGCAAGCCCATGATTCTGAGGGCTGCAAAGATTGGTACTACCATTACAGTTTTGAAAAATGCTGCAGTGTTATAATGAGTTCTAACACCTCCCTGAATAGATTTTACAATTTGACTATAGGTGTATCTTGGGAATAGAAGATAAATTATTATAAAAGTTTGAAATAATGACAACTCTTAATTTCATGTGCTGTTCCAGATCTTTACTGAAATTTTTCAGTACATACAAACTCCATATTTAGAATGCAGTTATATTGTGTCAAAGGTTTATTTTCTCTGTGATAGCAATTCTCAAAGAATGGTGCCTCAGAAGATGGCCCCTCAGAAGCTTCCTGAGGGTCTGTGAGGACACAACTCTAGTCATATAATATTAATAGATTATTTGTCTTTTCATTTTGATGACACTTGCAGTAATGGTGTTTAAAAAATAGTGGGTGAGGCCAGGCACGGTGGCTCATGCCTGTAATTCCAGGATTTTAGGAGGCCAACATGGGCAGATCACCCGAGATCAGGAGTTCGAGACCAGCCTGGCCAACATAACAAAACTCGCTCCATTTCTACTATAAGTACAAAATTACTCAGGCATAGTGGTAGGCACCTGTAATCTCAGCTACTTAGGAGACTGAGCCTGGAGAATCACTTGAACCCAGGAGGCAGAGGTGGCAGTCAACCAAGATCAAGCCATTGCAGTCACTCCAGCCTGGACAATAAGAGAGAAACTCCATTTCTAGATAAATAAATAAATAGTGGGTGACTGGGTGAAACTGTTGGTGCATTAGCATGCTCTTAAGTGGGGAATACTAGCATGGTATTTGAAGCTAGATATTAATGATTCAGTGCTTCCTGGGTTCTAAAAAATACAATGTTTAACCCTGGGCAATTTTTTTTTTTCCCTAAACAAGTTGTCCCTGAAGTAAACAGATAAGAAATAGAATTCTCAAAAGGAATATAATGTGGCACACATAATTAATCTACAGTTTACGTTAATACTGAATTGCAGAATTTTGCCACATACCCACTGTCTTCAGAAACCTTTAGAGAAACAGAGATGACTGGGAGAAGTTGAAAATCCACTAACAGCTGAGGCAGCTTTTGTACCTCTTCTGACTTGGAGAGCTATTTTTGGTGACTTTCCAACATTTCTGAAACATCAGGTAATGCAAGGGAGCATAGGGATTAATAATGAATTAATCATTCACTTCTAACATAATATTTTTAATTTAAATTAGTAATTGAAGTTTATTATTTGGAAAACATTTACATTGAGGTAGATTTCTTTTGCCTTCTTAAGTTAAATTTGGATTCTAACTGCCATTGAATGTTGAATCCTTTTCCATCCTGAGTTAGAAAACAGGCCAAGTTTAAGACAATTTTACAGACTTTCCAGCTGATAGTAAAGTATAAATGTTTTCTAAGTGATAGTGTTGGCACTAATGCAAATCTTATTGATATTCATTAGCATTTAAGGTTTTTGTTACTATTATATCAGAATACTTATCACTGTTAGATAATAAGATGAATTAATTTATCATTGTTAACTATTTTGAGCATTTAGGAAAATAAAAAGATTTATCACTTCTCCATTCTAGGCTTTATAATGTAATATAATAACTACTTTGTAGGATTCCTAGTATAAATGTATTTGGAAATCATTGTATCATGTGTTTTCTGATTTATTAATCACAAGTGATGCATCACTTGCTGTACTAAAAATGAGAATTATTTTCCCGTAAACATATTTGATAAACATTAAATTTAACCTATTTTATACAAAATGTATATTTTCTGAAAAAATGGCTTTTCTGTTTTTTTATTATAATTACGTTAATATTTGACCTTATATTTATTCATTTTTTCCCTTCTTCTTGCTTTAGGATAATTTCACTCTCCTTTTGCTAGATTCTTGAAGTAAGATCTTAGATTATTTATTTGAGACTTCAAATTTTCCAATATATGCATAGAGTGCTAAAAATTATTTCTTCAAGAATTTATCTAGTGTGTCTCTCAAATTTGAATAGATTGTATTTTTACTTTTATTTACATCAGTCTAAGTTTTCTCCTTGTGATATATTTGTCCAGTTTGGCTTTATAATAATAATGTTCTCATAGAATGACATAAAATAAGGATTCATAAAAATTTTGTGTGAGCACGTGTGTTGTAGAGTTATTAATCATTTTTTCTCCATTTATACTACCATTGCATCATAAAAGAAATATATCTTTTTCTTTATTTGGCAGAAACAACTGCACTCATCTATATATTATCTGTCTCCCTACATTTTCAACCATCTATTTATCTAATTTGTGCTACTAATATAGCCAATGCAATGTAAACAGGAGTGAAGTGCTTAGGCATGAAAAGATCCTACACAACCCCCTGGCTCTATGATACTCTGTTGTGGTGCCTAAGAAGATTTTGTGTTCCAGTTGCTAAGGTCCCAAGATGGTAGTACCTCAGTTAGCTTGAGTTTCTGATGGACTTTGTGGAGCAGATTCCTTTGACATCCCATGTTGTACATATGCATTTATTTATTTTTTCCTTTCTTGTGTGTTTTGCATTCTTCCTGTCTTCTCTAGTAGAATATATGCTCTGTAAAAGTATAAGCCTTTTCTTTCTTTTTTCTTTTTTCTCAGCCAAACATTAACCATCTATAATGAAGGTTTGCAGAAGTTTGTAGTAAGTGAAAAATTAGATATTTGATTTGAATTTAAGCACCCTAATATAAAACATTAGATTATATGCCAAATTTTATCATATGAATACTGCCAAAACTCTTCCTTATATAAGCAAGATAACATACTGACTTGTGGCTTTGAAATAAAACGTGTTTTCTATCATATCCTATCTTCTTAAATTCTTCATGACAGTGTTGTGATTTATGATTTAAAAATTAATATATTAATATTCACTTGCAAAAATTATATAAAAATTATATAACTTACCCATGCATGCATCCAACTCCTTTAAGTGCCAGACAAGAGTCAGGCACATCCAGTTGGGGCATTATTGCAGTTTGTGTATAGTATTAACAGGTTACGTATCAAATCTGCAATGATGCATAGTACATGTAATAAAAATAAATCTATTTGATTAGTATGTTTATACTATAATCTTAACAATATATTCCAGAAAAATAAATAAAGATTCATAAGAATCTTGTGTAAGGCAATTTAGAATGAGGTTTTCTGCACATATCATTACTTTACTTCATTGCCTGATACTCCTATACCACATTATTGAAATTTTCCATTTGATATCAGATACATAAGCACAAGCATTGCCTGATACTCTTATACCACATTATTGAAATTTTCCATTTGATATCAGATACATAAGCACAAGCTCTATTTCAAAGGGTGGCTACTGGTTTTCTTCTAGATAACAATGATTTGTTCATGAAATAGACACTTAGTCTAAAGTGGACCAAGCATTGCCTTTCCTTATACTTATATATTCTGAAAGTGCAGTATATTCACCTGTTTCTTTTTCAAGTTGGATTGGCATGAAATTGAATTAGTTTGTGTCTCTCACCTACCCCAGTGCACAGTCTGCAGAGAAAAGGTATGCATGTTGGCAAAGAATCAAATTATAAGGCCAAGGTACAACATAAAGAGTCAGCTCCTCTTTTTGTGACCGGATGAATACTTTACTGCTTAATCATCTATTTTTGCATTGGGTTTTTGTCTGTTCTAATTAGAATTTCTGAAAAAAGCAGTTTAATAGTAATGAATTATGAAAGAGAAAATGTAAGAAAAACATTCCAAATGTCTAAGAGTAAGAGATTGAATTAATGTATTTTTTATATAAAACTAAGTTATCAGGTCTATGGAAATGTCATATTTAGTGTTATAAATAAGTGTTTACAAAGCATTGTTAAAATTCCATGCACACAAACACATATTTATAACTAGATTCAAGTACATTTATAATCAGTTTTCTGATTGGCTTATGGTTGGACTGCACGAATGATAGCTAACATTTAGTATCATTTAAACTTGTGGCCATATAATTATTCTCTATTCTTCCCAGAGTTAAAAATGTAAAATATCTATTTATCTCTTGGCCTTTGCTGAAATACTGTAACATCAATGCCAAAGGATGAAGTACACAACCTCAATACTATGTCTTGGTCCTTCCTTATACCTCCTCGCAATAGAGATTGGGGGCGTAAAAAATGAAGGGATCACTTTTGTTGATCCCTAGATTATTAAGCCTGTCTCAATTGACTCATCAATTCATTCAAATAAATATGTATTCAACACTGCATATCCATCAGATGATCTTTTTAGGCTACAGTAGGAATCAAGACAGAAAATGTGGGTGTGGATATCGCTTAGGAGATAGATAGGAAACACACACACAGGCATACACACATATACACACAAACACACACATTTGCACATATAAAAATAAGGTGGCTCTATGATTTTTTATGAAGAATGAAAATATAATAGAGAATTATGAATGCAAATACCACTGTTTTTGATAGAATAATTAGCAATATTATTTCTGAGGGGTTGTCATAAGCATAGTGACCTGAACAAAATGAAAGAGACTTAAAGATGGGCATATGGAGGTTTGGGGAGCACTCAAGGCAATGTTAAGGGCAAGTGAAAGTGCCCTGAGGCAAGATTAAACTTGGAGTGCTTAAGGAACAAGAGGGCAAAGACTGTGCCTGTATCCCAATGAAAAAAAATAAATGGCAGACACAGATGCTTATGCCTATAATCACAGCACTTTGGATTACAGGCTGAGGCAGGAGGACCAGTTGAGCTCAAGACTTCAAAACTAGCTTGGGCAACATGGAAAACCCCATGTCTACCCAAAATACAAAGATTAGCTGGGTGTGGTGGTGCACACCTGTGGTTCCAGCTGCTTAGGAGGATAAAGTGAAAGGATCGCTTGAATGTGGGAAGCAGAAGTTATTCTAGGCAAGATCACACCACTACACTCCTTTCTGGGTGACAGAGAGAGACTCCGTCTCAAAAAATTTAATTAAAGAAATATATAAATATTAATAAATAAATAAATATAAGAATAATGAATACCAATAGATCAGAGAGTTTCCAAGGGACTAGATCTTATAAATCCTTGTAAGCCATGCTAGGAACTACAATGATTTATGTATATTTTTTGTTTTTAGATAATAATGTATAGTTATTTTGTTTGAGGAAAAAAAGGTAAAGGTATACATTTTACAACTTAATAAGTAAGAGGGAAGACTTTAGGGACAATTTGTCTTCTGAGTACATTATATT
This sequence comes from Cacajao melanocephalus, assembly GCA_963573385.1. Lineage (NCBI taxonomy): Eukaryota > Metazoa > Chordata > Mammalia > Primates > Pitheciidae > Cacajao > Cacajao melanocephalus. Next base: position 8,237 of record CAUYLG010049963.1, on the reverse strand, counting down.
TACCTGAAAAAATATACAATCCCCTACCAGTTAAATTATCATGCGTAAAGCAACTCTTGAACTATAATTATCCTATTTCCAGTCAGCAAGTACAAAATAATCAGTATAACTTATTTATCCAGGATTACTCATCAAATTTTTCTTTATATTTTAATTTCTATCAGTATTATTTGTTATAAATTATTGGCCTCTTAGTACCTTCAAAAGATCTACTGAAATTTATTTACCAGAATAAATTTACTTCATCAAATTCACCATAGAATAAACAATCCAAAAGGCATAAATTCATTATTATAAATTTTAAATTGTTGTTTTCTTTTTAATGATTCTCACCAATCCTGGTGTCTATGCATATGTATACACATATTTTATTAATTATAATAATAAAATAAATCCAATTTTTATTTTTTTCACATTTATTATTATCCCTCATTTTTGTGATCATACTGATTATATATAATCTAAACCGAAATCCACAACTTCATTATAGAGCAATTGTCTATTAATCAACTCAATAATGCAACTTACATTTCTACCATCAACACAGGACACCTTACAGTAATTTATACTTTATTATTAAAATAATTATTAAAATAAACCATCATTAAATGTATTATTATGAAACAATCTTTTGTTTTGGTAGTCTTGCTTCGCAATACTTCATTATAGACTTTACCTTAGAACTAGTTGACTTTTTCTAAGATTTTCACTCTGACCATGTACTAAATTTGACATAAACAAAAAAATACATTTTCTTACCAGTTTAAATTTTAAAATTCAAATGTGCTATTATATACAACTTCATTGGTTGAAAATTTTTAATCTCCACAGACAGTAGCAATACACATTCAAACTGCTTCAAATGTTGTGCTGTATTTTTACATTTGCTAGTTCTGTTATGATTGCAGAATAAATATACTTTCATTTCAGTTTGTTATTTTAAAGCTATGTCTTGTGAGTAAGAAAGAAAGTAATAATTTCTTGTCACAAGAAAGCTATAATTACGTGCATTTATTTATAACCTTTGTAGATACTACTCATTAGCATCTAGCAGCACCCGCATGGTTTACATTTTGATACACAACTTTTGTATAATGCCTGTAATGACTATGGTAATCTTTGACTTCAGACTGCTTTTTTTTCTTTAAAAGTACTTCATCAATGTCAGAGTGCAAATGTCTAATAACAAGGCACTGGGTGACATCTGTAACATTTTCTACTATTATAAAAATTCAATCATGTGAATACCACTTTTAGAAAACATCTGCTTTTATTATAAATTTAAAAGACGCAAGTGAAGGAACTAATACATAAGAGCAAATGCTAAACAGGAAGATTATAGAACAGGGCTGACTCAAGGGAAATCAAGTTGACAAAATAATCAGGGGTAGAAGGATAGGTTAGGGAGAACTAGCTGCTCTGCTATGTCATAAAAGTAACACAAAGTTAAATTCTCATTAAGTGGTTTTACTGTCTTGACATAAGAAGCAAGTAGAACACATCATCAAGAGGAAATCAGTATTTCTTTCTAAGTAGCTGTTCCTTCCCTTTCATCACCTGTCATCACCTTTATATAGATCGTGTATTATTAACCATAACATTGTAGAGATTTTAAAAGACTGAAAGAAATTTCACTGCCCTGACATGTTTCTTAATAGATCATAGGCACAAGAGTGTGCTGGATTCAGGCACTCACAAACATTTTATCCCTTTACAAATGTTTTTTAGATTTTGTTCTCATTTTCCAAGTGCTTTTAATGGCATAAATAATAGATAGAAAATGTTGAAACTTAATAAAACTGATCAAAATTTATTTCTTGCCAATGAATGGATATTTTGTTGTATGTTAATAGCTGTGGACAAATCTTTTTTATCTTTTAGAAGGGTAAAGTAGATGATCTGTTGATTTATTCTAAACTTAAAATCTGTCATCTGATTTATTTCTAGTTACTCCAATTCCATTTGCATTTTTAACAAAAGTAATGAAGGAAAATAGAGCATTTTCATATTTTATTTTATATTACTACTGAATAAAATAACACACATTTATATTAAATATAAAGATATATTTGTATATAAACATGTATGCCCACTTGGTGTTCATATTATAACCAGTGATTGCATTCATTATTTATAGTGAAATTCCTATTTTCTGATCAACAGAGACTGATTTTTGTCTTGCATCAGCCCAGTTGAGTATTATTTTATTATTTTATGTGATTTAAAGTGAACTTACTTAAATATGACTGTGATCCACAGTTCCACTAGGGTGTACTATAAAGATCTCGTTGAAGTGGCCAACCTTAACAGATACATCTTGCCAGAGAGGAGTCTTAGGGAAGAATGGATTTTCCACCTTTTTGGAACAAATCAGTGTCTTACCAAAAGTAGATCTTACTTTTATTTTCTAATGGTAAACTAGAAACTGCTAGCCTAATATATAGCACCCAATTTTGAAGTTTCTCCTATATGCATCTACCTTAAAGGAGTATATAGATCTGTTTTCATTACTCTTGCTTCCTTCTAATTTGTTTACTCTTTTTTGTTTGTTCCAAAGCTTTTATAACACAATTAATGTAAAAAATACATCACTAACATTAATCTAGTAAGGTTAGGTACTTTCTAATAAAATTCTCTGTTTAGTTTTCAAGAAAGATTTAAGTTTAAAAAAAGTAAAATTAGTTATTCCTACTTAAAAATATATGAAGGATTTCAATGCCCATTAAGTATAAGCCCTTAAGAACTGTAAAACTCTAAATAGTTGAAAATACATTTTGCTATGATTAATAATTTAAGTCAATGATGATTCAACAGATTTGCAGAGTAAGTAATATTGACTGCAATTTCATTTTCTTAACATTCAACTTTAAATATGAAATTTCTGTTCCAAGTTATTTACTGAAGCTAATTGTGAATAAACTACCTGTTGATCTACAGATAATACTTCTCAAATAGTGTTACATTGCCAGTATTTCCCATTAGGCAACACGCACAAGGTTAAAATAAAACAAAAAGAAACAACAACAAAAAACAGGTAAAGTATCTTTAAAGGACCTATGACTATGATTATTGGCACAAGAAACTTACTCATATCAAAAGATTAAAAAATCCCAAACTCAAAACAAAACAAAAAATATCACGACCAGCAACAAAATTTCTTACCTGACCACCACTTCCACTGAAAGTAAATAAGGTAAAATGACAGCACTAAAAAAACTATATGACTATTTGAGCATAAGAATTAATCTTACCCTGACTTTTTTATGATAGAGAATCGGACACAAAAGCTCTGTTGATCCCAAGGACATTTTCCCCTTTGCCCATTTTGAATGTTGCTACATAGGATAACTGGGAGATAATGTCCTAGTAAAAGAAAAGTTTCAAAGAAAAAGTTTCTACATAAAGTGATATCTGACCACAGTAAGAAACATTCTGTACTGTTAGATATTTAAGAGACATCACATCAATCCTAAAGAACCACTTTCAGACCATAGAGAAAGAAGAAACTTTCTCAACTGTTGTATGAGGTCAGCATAATCCTAATTATTAAGACATTATAATGAAATCAAATTATAGATCAAGATTTCTCATGAACAAAAGCACACATCCTTAGCTAAAGTACTGGCAAATAAAATCCATCGATTGTTTTTTTAAAGTTAAAGCATTATAGCCATGTAGGGTTTCCCTGAATATTGAAAAGTTAATTAACATTTTAAAAACTATCAGTATAATTCTGCAGAGTAACATAAAATAATAACCATCAGATCATTTTAACTGACAGAAATACCTTTTGACAATATTTAGAAATTATTTATGGTTCAAACACTCAGCAAATTTGCAGAGTAAGAAGATTTTTCTCAACCTGATATTAGGCATCTATGTGATCATGTGTTAGGAAAAAGGTTATCAGAGGAAACACAAAAATCAGAAGATATAAAAGAAAAGTATACGTAAGTTAACAGCGTTTTTTTATTGAGAAGATTTTGATTTTATAGAAGTCTCATTTATCATTTATCGATTGTTTCTGTTCTTGTGTTAAGTAAAAAATGTCTTCTCAGACCTCAGTCATGAATGTTTCCCCATGTTTTCCACCCTAAGGATATTACAGCTTTCCCTTTTTGGTTTAAGTCCACTACCCATCTGATATGCTTAGGCTCTGTGTCAATACCAGAATCTTATCTTGAATTGTAATCCCCATAATCTCCATAATCTCCATGTGTCAAGGGAGTGACCAGATGGAGGTAACTGAATCATGGGGCCGTTTCCCCTACACTGTTCTCTTGATAATGAGTGAGTCTCATGGGATCTGATGGTTTTGTAAGTGACTCTTCTGTCTTCACTCAGTGCTTCTCCTTCCTGGAAACTTGCAAAGAAGGTGTCTTGCATTCCCTTAACCTTTTGCCATAATTGTAAGTTTCCTGAGGCCTCCCCAGCCATGTCGAACTGTGAGTCAATTAAACCTCTTTCTTTTATGAATAACCCAGTCTCAGCAGTTCTATAAAGCAGTGTGAAAATGGGTAATACAGTATCTAAATTAGTTTTTAATTTGAGGTATGGCAGAAGTTAATTTTCATTTTTTTCTCCTGTTTATTCCAAATTAAATGTGTATCTACATTGAACTGTTTTGATAATGTGGTTGAAATAAGATAACTACATATGTGTATGCCCATTTCTATCCACTTTTCCATTTTAACAGAAAATCCACTGTAATTTTGAAATTAAATCTGTATTTAAATTAAAATCAAGAGACTGATGTGGTGAAGATTACCATATTAACAATGGTAAGTCCTTTAACACACACAATATTATTTATGTAAGTATTCCAAAGTTTTCTTTGATAATGCATTGAAGCACTTAGAGTAGATATCATACATATATTCTGAAAATATTATGTGAAATAACATGCACCATATTTTTAGAAAGTTTATTTATAAGCATTTTATGCTTTGTATGCTATTATAAATAGAATTTTAAAACTCATTGACAATGATTCATTGCTGTAATTAAAATGTACTATCAGGTGTTGTAGTCTAACATTGTATTCTGGGACCATAATAAATCGTCTTAATCTAGTAGTTGCTTTGTAGAATTTTTATGATTTACTACATTAATAATCATGCTATCACAAATAAAGACATGTCTTCCTTTCTGAGCTTTATTCTATTTATTTTTCTTGCTGCATTACAGTGACTAGTATCTCAAGTTCTATGCTGATTATAAGTAGAACACGTAAGGATATTCACATTGCTCACAATCTTATGAGAAAAAGTTCAATATTTCAGCAACAACTAAGAGGGTAGTTACTAATTTTTCTTAGTTTCTCTGAGATAAAGAGAAATAGAGAGATGTTTACAGTGTTCCTGGGTAATGTAGTTAAAATAAACAAAACAATTTTGTAACAAAATAATTAAAATTTAGTAAAATTTAATTAGCCTTTACAAAAGAAAATGTATGTCTGTTTAAAATGCAATGCATAGCCAACAACTTTGAAATATTCACTGTTTTGCAAAATCCAACTTTGTAATATGAAATATTAACATTTTATAAAAAATTAGGAGTTTATACTAATTGGGGTGAAGCTAGTCCTCACTATCTCACAGAAACTGTCTTAGACATGAAAGCAACTTACATAACTTTTTCCCTAGAAAAATTAGTAAATTTAAAACAAAATGTAAATGTTCCATATATGAATTGAAAAATCCTGGAAACTAAGTCATAATTAATGGTTTGAATACATCTATTGAAGGTAAGGATTGATCAGTTTGCAGAAAAGTAGAGAATTAATTTATTTTTCACTATTAAAATTTAAGTATTGTGCTAATCATTCAGAATAAGAAGAATAAGATGACATCTTATAAAAAATTAGAACTAGAATTCCTAGAATAGAAGATTAATCATGCATTAAATGTTTTTTATTCAAAAGTATAATTTAGGCTGGGCATGGTGGCTCATTCCTGTAATCCTAACGCTTTGTGGGGCCAAGGCAGGAGGATTGCTTGAGCCCAGGGGTTCAAGACCAGCCTAGACAGTATGGCAAGAATCTGTCTCTACAAAAAAATTTAAAAAACAAAATTAGCTGAACATGGTGGCACACACCTGTAGCTCTAGCTACTTGGGATGCTGAAGCAGGAAGACCACTGAAGGTGATGGCAGAGGCTGCAGTGAGCCATATTCCTGACCCATACTACAGCCTAGATGTCAGACTGAGATCCTGTTTAAAACACACACACACACACACACACACACACAAAACGATGATTTAGAGCTGTGCCATAGACATATTGTCCCCTTACACTAACATATTTTGCTAATACATATGACAAACGGAAAAGCACAAGTCATATAAGGAAAATGAATTAGTAGGTTTGTTTATCTCTATTACATTTAGTTTAAGCTTTAGTTAACATAATTTTGCCACCTATGTTTGCTATAGAGTTTTCTTATCCATAAACAGAAGTGGTTATAGCCATAGTTTTGACTTGAAATTGTATTTGACTTTGATAAGCTAAGCAATTTTTATCAGTACTGTTTAGGATAATTAGATGGTTCCCTAAGCAAACATCTAGTTGCACATGCCTCATTCCTAGATTTATTTACATATTTTCCTTCATATCAGCTTTCTTCCAGATTGAAAATCTTGAAATATTTAGATTTTCTACAGTAGTAATAAGTAAGTATAAATAAAATAAAAATAAAGGCGAATATCTAGATTTCTGGATTTCAGGATTCAATTCATTGTTATTTAGAGTTAGTGCAGTTGAGGCAAGGGATCATGTTTTTTCTCAGTTACGACTTTGGTGTTAACATAGTTCAGGTTTAACAAGCATAATACGACAATATATCTGTTAAATTTGCAAACATAAAAATACTAAAGTTAAATCCAACAGCTATTATTCAATTATCTATATTTTTTATGATTGAATAATTAATTTTACAAATGTGCTCTTTTTTTGTGTTTGAGACCAGAATGTTTTTCAACTTTTAGTTACTTTCAATAATAATACACAAATATAGCCATATTTGATATTGATTAAAATTTTAGTTTTAGTTTGTTATTTATTGAAAGGGAGACTACATTTAAAAACATATAATATTATAAACTTTACAAATACAAACATAATATAAACATAATTTTATTACTTAGGAAGAAAATGACAAATATAAAATATTTTATAGTTTATTTCTTTAAAATATTCTAGATAATATGCAGCATTAATGTTTGGTTCTAAAAGCTAAGCAGTTCTTGTATGGTTCATCAGGAATATTTTACCATTTTTATTTACTGTTTTGATATTTTAACTGAGATGTTTTCTTATTTTTTCCCCCTCTGTCACTACTCCAGAATAGTGAAATAAATGCCACCTGGGAATCAAGAACAGTTTTGAGTGCCTCACATGAATAACAACATAATTCTAGTTGTCAAAGGTGCTTTGATTAATGTACTGAACAAAATCAGTTAGGCTTCACAATCTGGAGTTTTAGATGCTTTTAAGCTGTTGCACAGGATGTCATAACTCTTATTCTTATGATTCTAAGGCTTGAGGTAGGAGCTTTATGTATCTCTTGGTAATTCTGTGCAGATCCAAGTGACAAAACGGATGCAACTCACCTTCTTGCCTAACTCTCCATCTTACATTTAAAAGAAAATTAATAAACATAAAGATGTTAGTATTATCTATGTCTTCAAGGTAATGACTCACAGAACTCTGCATAAGTATAAAGGGTGTCTATGAATAATGATTATATGAAGAAAATTATCCATAAAAAAAGATGTTAATAAAAAACTAATAAATTATTTTAAATTAGGAAACAATCATCTTGAAAAAATATGACTATTTAAAAGAAGAATATTCATTGAGCCCTGATTTTTGTGCTGGACAACACAATAAAATTCTTGTCTTTTGTTTATGGCATCGATTCATTTTAACATACAAAAGTGATGCAAGAGACAAGTGGATAACAAAGTCTTAAAATTACTTTGGGAAATTATCTTAACAGTATTCAACTTATTTCAAGTATTGATTGATAACAAAGGAGAAAACTAGTAACATCTGCATGCAGTGATAATTATTTTAATACACCATCTTTTTTTTAATTGTTTTTTTTATTTTTGAAAGAAAGAAAAAGAGAGGAAAGAAAGTGAGAGTGAAAGAAAGAAAAAAAAGAATGTAAGAGAGAAAGAAAGAGGAAGAGAAAGAGGGAGAGAGAACGGGATTCTTGTTCTATTGCCCAGGCTA
>CAUYLG010049962.1:0-10827 GCA_963573385.1 Cacajao melanocephalus | reverse complement strand
GTACCATGCTGTTTTGATTACTGTAGCCTTGTAGTATAGTTTGAAGTCCGGTAGTGTGATGCCCCCAGCTTTGTTCTTTTTCCTTAGAATTGATTTGGCTATGCGGGCTCTCTTTTGGTTCCATATGAAGTTTAAGGTGGTTTTTTCCAGTTCTTTGAAGAAGGTCATTGGTAGCTTGATGGGAATAGCATTGAATCTGTAAATTTTACTTTGGGCAGTATGGACATTTTCACGATATTGATTCTTCCTAACCATGAACATGGAATGTTTCTCCATCTGTTTGTGTCCTCTCTTATTTCGTTGAGCAGTGGTTTATAGTTCTCCTTGAAGAGGTCCTTTATGTTCCTTGTTATTTGTATTCCTAGGTATTTTATTCTCTTTGTAGCAATTGTGAATGGCAGTCCATTCTTGATTTGGCTCTCTTTAAGTCTATTATTGGTGTATAGGAATGCTTGTGATTTTTGCACATTGATTGGCTTCCCTTTTTTTAAGGGTCGTATCACCTTCAGTTTCTGTCTGCTTTTAATTGCTCCACAGTACCTTCAAATAGTTGTTTTATTATGTTTTAGGAAGGGTTATAATTGTTATTATCAGACAGGTTATCTCATTTAAGATCTGCCACTATTTATAAAAGCCAGCAGTTACTAAAGCAGTATTTTTAAATGGAAAAATAAAGTGATGGTTTCTAAGAAATTATTGGTTTTTAAAATTGTACCCAGCTGTTTTAAAAAGCAAAGATACTACCTAGAATGGGAAAAGAATTAGATAATCTTACAAAAAATAATTTCTAGTGTCTTGATAAGACTATAAAATTAGGGACTATGGGCATGAAAATACTCTGCTTAACTCTCCAGCTGCAGGGACTATAATTGACTTACAGCCACAGATGCTGCCCTTTAGAACTTTGCCAATATTGTGGTTTTAAGTGATCTTTCTAGGCAGTGACTGTGTACGGCAGGAGTTCTAATGAAGGCTCTTTCTTGTGAAATGCAGGACCCTTTAATGAGATACTTTGGCCTCGGGACTCCCCATCAGCTGGGCCAAAACTTTTGTAGAAATGTGCTGCAGTCTGAGACCCTTCCTACCTAATCGTCCTTCCTTCCCTTTCTTCATCACAAGTAATAGAACTGCATCACAGCCTGAAGGCTCTCTTATCTTCCCTTGCTCCTCCTCCCTCGTCTTTGATAGGTAAATGTCCTAATAAATCTTTGCATGTCTAGTCTCATCTTGGCATTTGCTTCTTGGAAAATCCAGAGTAGTAAAGAAACACAGACCCAGACTCATGACAGAAAAGGTACCAAAATGATGACTTTTAAAAAGGAATGTTCTTACAGAAAAATCACAAATAATATATGTAACTACTCCCTCCACCAGAAAGGAGAGCGTAATTTTCCTCCCCTTGAGTGTGTGGTCTCTGCTTAGTGACTTGCTTCCAATGAATAAAATCATATTTTTTTCTATTATTACCTCTTCCTCCTTCCCCAACACAGACATGCAGGAGCTTCTTTAGAAAATTTTTTCTAACATCCTCCCTGCCCCAGTGAAATATCAATGCTACAAATATACTGTATAGGTGTTTATGTGCTATGTGAGTATCTGTGTTTTATGCATAAAATAGTAAGTTTTTTTGTTCACCAAGAACCAGTTTTTTCTTTTCATGGCATTTTAACAACCCTCACTGAGAATACATGAAATAGAGTGAGAAAAGGGAGAAATTCTAACTTGGAGAAACTTGGCAGACACTGCCTTAATCAAGTGATCAAAGTTAACATCACCAGTGATAAGTCATGTTAATACCATATGCCCTCATATGCGGTGAGGATGGTATTTTGTCTTTGTAGTAGTCTTTTCATAACTTTCATCTTAGGAGAAAATATCAGGCACACCCATATTGGTGGACATTCTACAAAATACCCAACCAGTGCTCTTCTGAGGTGTCAAGGTAGTTGTCTTAGTCGATTTTGGCTGCTATAATGAAATACCTTAGACTGGGTGACCTATAAACTTCAAACATTTATTTCTTACAGTTTTGGAGGGTGAGAAGTCTAAGATTGAGACATCAGCAGATTTGCTGTCTGTTGAGGGTCTGCTTCCTAGTTCATATATCTTTTCCTTCTTGCTACAACCTCACTTGGCGAAAGGGACAAGGGAGCTCTCTGGGTTAACTTTTATAGGATCTTTAATCCCATTCATGAGGGCACCTCCCTCATGACCTAATCCTCTCCTGAAGGTCTCACTTCCAAGTACCACTGAGGATTGGTTTCAACATCTGAATTTTGAGGTGGGGAACCACAAATATTTAGTCTATAATAGTAATGGAAAACAAAGGAAGACTGAGAAACTGTCACAGATCATGGGAGACAAAGGAGGCGTGACCACTAAATGCAGTGTGAGATTCTAGATTGGATCTTGGGACAGAAAAAGGACAGTAGTGGGAGAACAGGTGTCATGTGAAGGAAGTCTGTAGAGTATTATATCAATGTTAATTTCTTAATTTTGACAAATTTACTGTTGTTTTTGGAAGATATTAATATTAGGGGAAGTTGTGAGGAGGGGCATAAGGGAACTCTGCTATTTTTGTAACTTTTCTATAAGTCTAAAATTATTCCAAAATTATAAAAGTAAAAAAGTGTTCAAAGATAGAGAATATTGTGTCATCTGTATTCATATGAAAATAGTGGTACAAATATTAAAAGAGGTAAATTTATCATTAGAATTAAAAACATTAAGACTTTTACAAGTCTTTCCGTTCATAATTGCTGAAATAAAGTTTTTAAATATAGTATCAGTAAATGAAAAAAATTTGGTAATGTAGTATTTCTTAAATTTAGTGAAGTATTTGATGTAGTGTCTCGTGACATCCGTGTACAATTAATTCAAGTTGTCCTGGATATAAGCAGAATCATATGGATTAAAAACTGGCTGGAGAACCATAAAAAATATTGATAAACCATAAATGGTAATGTATCAAGTTGGGGAATGTGTCTAGGTGCTGCAAGGATCAGTGTTATGTCCTGTCTTATACAGCTGCTACATTAATGATGTACAAAAGGGAGTGAAAAGCATGTTAATGAAATTCACAGATGCTATTAAATTAGGAAGTGATGCAAATAGCAGTGAGGGCAGCAAAAGCCAGGTAAAGGTACTCAGAGAGCTTAGAAATATGGAGTGGAAATAACAAAATGAGATTCTGTTCCTCCAAGATAAAAACTACTACTGCATTAGGAGAAAAACAATAAAGTAAGTATTCAAAGGGAACAAGATCTGAAAATCATTAAATGGTCAAAAAGACCTAAGGGTGACAATGAATCACAAAGTAGATATAAATTTATGATACAGTGATTTTGAAGATTATGGCTACATGTACTGCATATCACATAAAGAATACAGTAGTCTGTTTTTCATACCTCTGGTAAAAGGACATCTGGAAGACAGAACTGATTTTGTCTCAAGTTGGTACCTAACCACTGCCGACAAAATAGAAGTAATACAAATGATTAAGCTGTATAACACTGCAGACAAGTATATTCATCTTCAGCAAATTACACTGGGCTGTTTTACAAGTCTTTCCATTCATAATTTTTGATTCTACTTCTTATCAAATGTAGGTAACTCCTATCCTCGGATATGTAACTTATACTAGGCCTTATTCAGAGCACCTTACCTAGCTCTGTTTCATCTCCTTTGTCTCCAAAATTAAACTTATAAATTGATTTATGCTAATATGTTCTGTTTTCATGTGTGTTAAAGTACACATAGGCTTCCTTGATTAGTTGCTGAAACTGCCTTAGGCCTAGGTCATGTCTATGTCCTATTGCTGCATGCATTATTTGCAAATACAGGTATATCTCCTTATCAGCAACTGTAAAAGGGTCGAAGCAAGAGTAACATCTGAGAAGTATGTTGCAACTGCAACCTAAAAGAATGATAAAGAAATAAACCACACATCTGAATTCGTATAGCAGTACAGCATTTTAATGACCACAGCATAAATCAGGACCCTAAGATGTTATCACCCATCTAAATGACTGTTTACACTTTTTAAATGATATATGATAGATGGTTTTTTAAAAAATTGAGCACAGAAAAGCCTGTAGCAATCTCCATTTTTTATAGTTTAGGAGTACTTATTTCTTTTTCTTTCTTTTTCTTTTTTTTTGAGATGAAGTCTTGCTCTGTCACTAGGCTGGAGTACAGTGGTGCAATCTCAGCTCACCACAACCTCTGACTCCCTGGTTGAAGCCATTCTCCTGCCTCAGTCTCCCGAGTAGCTGGGACTACAGGCACGCACCACCACGCCTAGCTAATTTTTGTGTTTTTAGTAGAGACGGGGTTTCACCATTTTGTCCAGGATGGTCTCGATTTCTTGACCTCGTGATCCGCCTGCCTGAGCCTCCCGAAGTGCTGGGATTACAGGTGTAAGCCACCCCACCAAGCCAGGAATGCTTATTTTTTTAACTTTTGCACTGAAAAAAATTATGAGGCCACATGTAATGTTTAGGCCTTTGTTAAGTTCCAACTAGCAACAAATATTTGAGAAGCAGTGAGTTAGAAGGAATTCCTCTTTTATGTATAAAGTCATGGAGGGTACAAGGAGGAAGGAAGGAACACTCCTACCTGGTTGGAAAAAGGTGTTACTTGTAAATAAGTTGATCTTTATTTTGGAAACTGAGGAGAATCCTACACTGGATGGAGGAGAATCCTACATTGGATGGATGACTGGACCAAATCATTTCTAAGGTTCCTTCATGTGCTTTGAAGATATATTGTGTTGATCATTTGACTACCTGAATATCTGCACAATACAAAGACAATTTGGTTGTCTTAAAAGCTTTACAGGAGTAAGTAGAATATTACCCATCTATTTTTTGCAATAAACCTCCTAACTGTGGAGATACAGCTTTTCCATATGAAACATAACAAATTTCATATAATATACAAGAAGAATGAATGTATGAAGTACGACAAGAACCGCTCCCTCCATTTATCTCTAGTTGCCTAAAGTAGTATGCTTGGTTATTACATTGTTTATTACTTGAGAACCTGATATTCTGGTAAAATGCAGAACCCTGACAGCCAGAGGATAAAGAGGATACAAGGCTCGGAGTAAGTGTTATTATCATTAATTTCTTGTAAAATTTTGTGATAAGGAATAAAAAAGGGAATGCTACTCTTACACCTGAAATAGCTCATGCTGTTCAGTATTTTAGACTTTTTTAAAATAGCATACCCCAAGAGGCTGGCTTCTTTATATTCCTTAAGATAACTCTGTCATAATTTTGGTCCTTACCCATCTGTCAGAGGCATAACTGTCATTTCTACAGTCACTTCAACAATAGATAGTAAACTAATCATGTCCACTGACTTAGAGCATAAAAACATCCAGTTTACTATTGATATTAAACATCTAATTTTGATTACCAGAACTTAATTTCTTTAGGAATCTTCAATATCCTTATTCTAGATGCCACCAGTTACCATTTCTTGAGTTTTATTTAGGTCTTAACATCTATATCACTTTCTTAAAAATCAGTAACATTTCCTTGACCTTGAGCTGTTTGATGCCTGGCATATCTTTTTATTGTTAAATCTCTTACCATGTTATAACCAAAATATTAGGTGCCATTTTGAATATTTGTAGCTAACAGGGGATCCTGACCATAAGTAGGGTCAATTATCTTTCATTTTCAACATTTCCCAAATATTTAATTTTTATAACATCTCAAAACATAAAAACTGAGCAGCTAATGAAGATATACCCAAGACTGGGTAATTTAGAAAGGAAAGAAAAAAAAAAGAAAAAAAAACCACGCAGCAAAATGTTTGTTACAATAACATGCAAACTTGATAAAATGCTGTTGAAATTAAATTGCTTTATATTGCAGCATTAAAGTTTTATTAATCCATTCATTTCAGTTCTACAAAATTGCAGTCTTCTGTGGACATATGTAACCGGATGTAATCTTTAATGTTTATATCATGGTTAATGGTAGATTTCATGTATTGGCTTTGCCACCTGGAAATAGCATCTTTGAATATAAGTGTCAAATAGATTTTGTGACTCTTCGAGTTCATCCTAAATTCTAATGCCTTAGCCTGTAACTCCTGATTCTTTCTATTATAACCAAATCAAGAGCTACCCTCTAGGAGGTACCTAGATTTCCGTATGTTTCATTCACTCTGAAGCTTAGTTATCATGGTCCCTCTTCATCATCTTTCTTGCTTTATGCCAGCTGTCATAGATTGATGTTTATATAGTCATGATTTGGAATAATCTTATGTAATTCTGGTACCTCTAAATAAACTCTATTGCTAAAGAATTTTCTATTTGTAAACTTTAAGTTAGGTTTTGTTTAAATGTAGTATGTGTTTACTTCTTTTTTTTTTTTATTGTATTTGGGCTCTAGGGTACATGTGCACATCCTGCAGCCTGCAGGATTGTTGCAGAGGTACCTACATGCCACGGTGGTTGGCTGTCTCCATCCCCCCCATCGCCTACATCAGGCATTACTCTCGGTGTTATCCCTCCCCATCCTCCCCGCCCCCCTTGCTGTCCCTCCCCTCCCATCCTCTCCACCCCTACCACATAGCCCTGTAAATGTTGTTCCCTTCCCTGTGCCAAGTGTTCTCATTGTTCATCATGTGCCTAGGAGTGAAAACGTGGTGTTTGGTTTTCCGTTCTTATGTCAGTTTGCTGAGAATGATGGTTTCTAGATTCATCCATGTCTCTAAAAAAGACATGAACTCATCTTTTTTTATGACTGCATAGTATTCCATGGTGTGTATGTGTCACATTTTTTTTGTCCGGTCTGTCATAGATGGGCATTTGGGTTGGTTCCAGGTCTTTGCTATTGTAAACAGTGCCACAGTGAACATACGTGTGCGTGTGTCTTTATAACAGAAGGATTTGTAATCCTTTGGGTATATAACCAGTAATGGGATTGCTGGGTCAAATGGAATTTCTTTCTCTAGATCCTTGAGGAATCACCACACTGTCTTCCATAGTGGTTGAACTAATTTATACTCCCACCAACAGTGTAAAAGTGTTCCTTTTTCTCCACATCCTCTCCAGCATCTGTTGTCTCCAGATTTTTTAATGATCGCCATTCTAACTGGTGTGAGTTGGTATCTCAATGTGGTTTTGATTTGCATTTCTCTAATGACCAATGATGATGAGCATTTTTTCATATGTTTGTTGGCCGCATATTTTTGTCATCTTTTGAAAAGTGTCTGTTCATATCCTTCACCCACTTTTGAATGGGTTTTTTTTTTTAATGTAAATTGCATTAGTTCTTTGTAGATTCTGGATATTAGACCTTTGTCTGATGGGTAGATTGCAAATATTTTTTCCCATTCTGTTGGCTGCTGGTTTACTCTAATGATTGTTTCTTTTACTGTGCAGAAACTCTTAACTTTAATTAGACCTCACTTGTCTATTTTGGCTTTTGTTGCCATCGCTTTTGGTGTCTTAGTCATGAAGTCCTTTCCTATGCCTATGTTCTGAATGGTGTTGCCTAGGTTTTCTTCTAGGGTTTTTATGGTGTTAGGTCTCATGTTTAAATCCTTAATCCATCTGGAGTTAATTTTTGTATAAGGTGTAAGGAAATGATCCAGTTTCAGCTTCCTGCATATGGCTCACCAGTTTTCCCAACACCATTTATTAAACAGTGAATCCTTTCCCCATTGCTTGTTTTTGTCTGGCTGGTCATAGGTCAGATGTTTGTAGATGTATGGCGTTGCTTCTGAGGCCTCTGTTCTGTTCCATTGGTCTATATCTCTGTTTTGGTACCAGTACTATGCTCTTTTAATTACTGTAGCCCTATAGTATAGTTTGAAGTCAGGTGGTGGTATGATACCTCCAGCTTTGTTCTTTTTGCTTAGGACTGTCTTGGCTATGTGGGCTCTCTTTTGGTTCCATATGAAGTTTACAGTATTTTTTTTTTCCAGTTCTGTGAAGAAGGGCAATGGTAGCTTGATTGGATAGCATTGAACCTATAAATTACTTTGGGCAGTATGGCCATTTTCACAATATTGATTCTTCCTAAGCATGAACATGGAATGTTTTTCCATCTGTTTGTGTCCTCTCTTATTTCCTTGATCAGTGGTTTGTAGTTCTCTTTGGAGAGAGATTTTATATCCTTTGTTATTTGTATTCCTAGGTGTTTTATTCTTTTGCAGAAATTGTAAATGGGAGTTTGCTCATAATATGGCTCTCTGTTTGTCTGTTATCGACGTATAGGAATGCTTGTGATTGCTGAACATTGATTTTGTATCCTGAGACTTTGCCAAAGTTGCTTATCAGGTTAAGGAGATTTTGGGCTGAGATGATGGGGTCTTCTAAATATACAATCATGTCGTCTGCAAATAGGGACAATTTGACTTATTTTCCTAATTGAACGCCCTTTATTTCTTTTTCTTGCCTAAGTGCTCTGGCTAGAATTTCCAATACTATATTCAATAGGAATGGTGAGAGAGGGCATCCTTGTCTAGTGCCAGTTTTTAAAGGGAATGCTTCTAATTTTTGCCCCTTCAGTATGATACTGGCTTTGGGTTTCTCATCAATAGCTTTTATTGTTTTGAGACACGTTCCATCCATACCTAGTTTATTGAGAGTTTTTAGTAAAAAGAGCTGTTGTATTTTGTTGAAGGCCTTCTCTGCATCTATTGAGATAATCATGTGGTTTTCGTCTTTGGTTCTGTTTATGTGGTGGATTATGTTTATAGATTTGCATATGTTGAACCAGCCTTACAACCCTGGTATGAAGCCTACTTGGTTGTGGTGGATAAGCTTTTTTATATGCTGTTGGATTCGGTTTGCTAGTATTTTATTGAGGATTTTTGCATTAACTTTCATCATGGATATTGGCCTGCAGTTTTCTTTTTTAGTAGTGTGTCTGCCAGATTTTGGTATCAGGATGAGGTTGGTCTCATAGAAGGAGTTAGGGAGATTCCCTCTTTTTGTATTGTTTGGAATAGTTTCAACAGGAATAGTACCAGTTCCTGTTTGTATGTCTGGTAGAATTCGGCTGTGAAACCGTCTGGACCTGGACTTTTTTTGATTGGTAAGCTATTAATTGCTGCCTCGACTTCCGACCTTGTTATTGGTCTATTCAGGGTTTCAACTTCTTCTTCTCTTAGTCTTGGGAGTGTGCAGGTGTCCAGGAATTTATCAATTTCTTCAAAATTTTCTGGTTTATGTGCATAGAGGTGTTTGTAGTAATCTCTGATTGTAGTTTGTATTTCCAAGGAATCGGTGGTGATCTCCCCTTTATCGTTTTTTACTGCATCTGTCAGATTCTTCTCTCTTTTTTTTTTTATTAGTCTAGCTAGCAGTCTGTATTTTGCTGATCTTTTCCAAAAACCAGCTCCTGGATTTATTGATTTTTTGAAGGGTTTTTTTGTGTCTCTGTCTCCTTCAGTTCTGCTCTGATCTTAGTTATGTCTTGTTTTCTGCTTGCTTTTGAGGTTTTCTTTGATCTTGCTCCTCTAGCTGTTTCAATTTTGATGATAGGGTGTCAGTTTTAGATCTTTCCTTGTTTCTCATGTGGACATTTATTGCTATAAATTTTTCTTTAAACACTGCTTTTAATATGTCCCATAGGATCTTGTACGTTGTGTCTTCATTCTCATTGGTTTCGAGGAACATTTTTATTTTTGCCTTCATTTCAGTGTTTATCCATTCGTCATTCCGGAGCAAGTTGTTCAGTTTCCATTTGATTGTGCAGTTTTGAGTGCTTTTCTTAATTCTGAGTTCTAATTTGATTGTGCTCTGGTCTGAGAGACTGTTTGTTACGATTTCCGTTCTTTTGCATTTGCTGAGGAGGGATTTACTTCCAATTATGTGGTCAATTTTGGAGTAAGTGCAATGTGGTGCTGAGAAGAATGTGTATTCTGCAGATTTGGGGTGGAGTGTCCTGTAAATGTCTACTAGGTCCACTTGATCCAAATCTGCATTCAAGTCCTGGATATGCTTGTTGACTTTCTGTCTCGTTGATCTGTCCATTATTGTCAGTGTAGTGTTAAAGTCTCCTACTGTTATTGTGTGGGAGTCTAAGTCTCTTTGTAAGTTGTTAAGAACTTGCTTTATGTATCTGGGTGCTCCTGCATTGGATGCATATATATTTAGGATAGTTAGCTCTTCTTGTTTCATTGATCCTTTTACCATTATGTAATGCCCTTCTTTGTCTCTTTTGATCTTTGTTGGCTTAAAGTCCATTGATCAGAGATTAAGATTGCTACCCCTGCTGTTTTTTGCTCTCCATTTGCTTGGTAAATCTTCTTCCATCCCTTTATTTTGAGTCTATGTGAGTCTTTGCATATGAGATGGGTCTCCTGAATACAGCACAGTGATGGGTCTTGACTTTTTATCCAGTTTGCCAGTCTGTGTCTTTTGATTGTGGCATTTAGGCCATTTACATTCAACATTAATATTGTTTTGTTTGAATTTGATGCTGCCATTCTGTTACTGGCTGATTGTTTTGCCCATTAGTTGACATGGTTTCTTCATTGTGTCATTGTTCTTTACCTTTTGGTACATTTTTGCAGTGGCTGGTACTGGTTGTTCCATTCCCTGTTTAATACTTTCATCAGTAGCTCTTGTAAGGCAAGTCTTATAGCGACAAAATCTCAGCAATTGGTTGTTCGTAAAGGATTTTATTTCTCCTTCACTTATGAAGGTTAGTTTGACCAGATATGAAATTCTGGGTTGAAAGTTCTTTTCTTTAAGGATGTTGAATATTGGCCCCCACTCCCTTCTAGCTTGTAGGGTTTTTGTCGAGAGATCCACTGTGAGTCTAATGGTCTTTCCTTTGTGGGTGACTCGACCTT